>CAUYLG010066751.1:0-54681 GCA_963573385.1 Cacajao melanocephalus
CTACAAATAATAAATGCGTGCTGACTCTGCAAAACGGAAAATGGTACTTATTTCTGGAGGTTTTTTCCTAATTCTGTTTTTCGTTTATTTTTTTTTTTTTTTTTTTTTTTTTTTCCCCAGGGCAGTATTAGAAGGTTTGTATCAGGGGGCAAGAAAGAAGTCATTTCACAATTCTCAAAACTTTCATTTAGGGAGAGTCAATAATCTTTTTTGCAGAGTGAGAATTTGGGAGGTTGTTACGGGAGATTGCCCAACCAAGACAACACCTCACAGCCCATTTTCATTCTGTCATGCATTTATTGAGGAGGAAATAACATGCAATTGAAGTGAAGAGATACATTTTATATCATTTTACTGTGAGTTTATAATTTGCTAGACAATTTGTGTCATTATCTCATTTCATCTTTTGTACAAATCTATTAACATTTTATTTCTTTTTAACTGGTCAATAAATGGAGGTATAGAGAGGTATTCAGCAAATTACTCAAAGGTGCAAAGCTACAGCATATGAAGACATCAACATCGGCAGCCTGATCTGTTACCCACAAAGCCACTGATGTTTTGCATCAGATGATTTTTTTGTGGTGGGGGCCACTCTTTGCATTGTAGGATGATTTGCAGCATTTCTGGTCTGCATACACTAGATGCCAGCAGCAATTTCTCTCCCTCCTTAAAGATGTGACAATTGGCATGTCTCCAGACTGTGCCAGGTGTTATTGTCGGAGGGTGGGAGATGAGAGCAGGGGTGTGCAAAACACCCCAGGTTGGTAATCATTGCATTGGTTCATTCAAGTAGACTAAAAACTAATATAGTAGTTCCCAAAGTATCCTACCAAGAGGGGTAGCATTGTCATCCCTGAGGAATCTCTTGATGCCATGAATTTTCTGGTTGCACCTCAGTGCCCACTGATCTGTGTTTTTTCAAGCTCCCTAGATGCTTCTGATATTCTCTTAAGCTTAAGAACAATTGTGTTGGAATCCTGTTCTTTATAGAACTGCACACTAGCATTTTCAAGGGAGGACAGCAGGTGTAAAGAAAAAGCAAAAAGAAAATGAACCAGGCATCAGGGCTTAATCCTAGCAGTTTGGGAGGCCAAAACAGGAGAATTGCTTGAGGCTAGGAGTTTGAAACCAGCCTGGGCAACATAGCAGACTCCATCTCTTAAAATAAAAAAAAGAAAAGGCCAGATTTGGTGATGCATGCCTGTAGTTCTAGCTACTTGGAAGGTTCAGGCAGAAGGATTTCCTGAGCCAAGGAGTTGGAGGCTGCAGTGAGCTGTGATCACGCCACTGCTCTGTCTCAAAGAAAGAAAGAGAGAGAGAGAGAGAGAGAGAGAAAGAAAGAAAGAAAGAAAGAAAGAAAGAAAGAAAGAAAGAAAGAAAGAAAGAGACAACCAAATCAGTTTTTACAAATCTCCAGAAATTGTTTCAGTTAACTGTAGGCAATATGTATTAGGTGAAATGAAGACTGAAATAAAGTCTCCAATTTATAACTCAGTGTGTTTTGTGCTTTTTATCTATAAAGTGCAGTTCTGAGTTGCATGCTTGAGAGATGCAAAGAAGCCTGGCTTACATTTTAGTTGCCTTTGATGGAAACAATTAGGAACTCTCTGAGTCATCTGGTTTTTCAAGGGAGGTACAGTACTCACTGGCTAGAAAAGTCTGTGCAATGTAATGTCTTGCATAGCTTTCCTTAAGATAAATGACTAGACTACTGATAAATGCAAAAAAGAAATCATTTCCAAATTCATCCACAATGAAGAGGTCACTAAGTTTGCCTGATGGGAGAATGTATGAGTTTCAAGTTGCTGCTATAACAAACTACTGCAAACTCAGTGGCTTAAGAAACAACACACATTGATTCTTTCATAGTTCTGGAGGTCAGAAGTCTGAAATGAGTCTTAAGGGGCTAAATTCAAGGAGTCGGCATGGCTGGTTCTTTATGAAGATTCCAGGGAGAATCCACTCATTGATTTTTCCAAATTCTGGATTCCTCTTTGACTCATGGTCTCTTCTTTTATGTTCAAAGCCCATGATTCCATCTCTGCTTCTATCATCACATCTCCTCTCCTCTTTGACATTCTCGTCTATGTCTTATAAGGATCCATGTGATAACAGTGAGACCACTTGGATAATTGAAGATGATCTCTCATCTTGGCCCCTTAACTTTATCAGATCTGTGAAGGTTTTTGTCATGTAGGCAAACACATTCAGATACCAGAAGTCAAGAAGTGGATGTCTTTGAGGGACAAATGATCCAATTTATCACAGAAGGTCAGTTTTCATCCCTTTTCTAGAAGTCATCATGAGTTGAAGTCCAGCACCTGCAGTTTCCTCTGGAGTTCACTGTTGATCCAAGCTAGGGATGATGCATTTTGCTCCTAAGTCATGGTGCATTCTACTTCATATTTCAGGAAAGCTAGACATGCCATCCTTTGGAATTAGTATATCGTGCTCTCTTTCTGGCTACCAGTCATAAATAAACGAGAGACGGGATAGGAAGAAGAAAGGAAGAAGTTGCTTGCTTTATGGTCAAAAGGGCATGTTAGTGATGCAGTCCAAGGATATGGCAATGATTGAAATCAAAGGCATAGATGTGAGAGCCTCTACCCTAATCACAGTTAGGCTATTTACTATCCCAGGCAAAGTGCTGTAATCTCCCTGGACTTACATTCCCTTACAAGTAAGGTGGGGATAAGAGTCACTTCAAGATGTCATTGTAGTGATTTAACAAACTAATCAATGGAAAATCTTTAACAAATTGTCTGCAACCTTGTAGGTACTCAAGGAATGATAAGAACATTTTTTTAGGGATTTAAATGCCACCACCAGCTGTCATGTCTTTGCTGTTTATTCTTCACAATTTATTATTAGCACACTGTTTTCAAGTGCTTTCTAAGTAGTAGGTCTCTTCAGTAAAAATAGCAAGCCTCGGTGACTGAATTCAACAGCTATATTTCTAATTTAAAAAATCAGAATAGATTTTATTAGCAAATATTCATGCACTAGTCATGTTCCACGGGCTTGTAATTGAATTGGGAGTAAAGGAAAATATGTCAACTGCCTTACTGTACCTAAGCATGTCTCCAACAGCTGAGCTCACAAAGGGCTTTCTTTTCGGAATTATATTTGCCACAGGGGATTTGGAGCTCACACTGTGCACAAGTATGCAACCAGCTCCATTTAATCCTACAGACCACTCCTACTTCAGGGGAAACATTTTATACACCCTACGTGCAGAGGGAATTACTTTTAAAATACAACTTACGTGTTTCCATTAATAAAGCAATGTAACTTCACATATAAAGAACTGTAAAATCGCCATTATGGGGAAGAAAATAGATTTTTTTCTGTATTCCTTTACTATTTTATTTTATTTTATTTTATTTTGAGACAGAGTCTCACTTTGTCGCCCAGGATGGAGTGCAGTGGCACGATCTCGGCTCACTGCAACTCCACCTCTCGGGTTCAAGCAGTTCTCTCTCAGCCTTCTGAGTAGCTGGGATTACAGGCATGTGCCACCACGCCCAGCTAATTTTTTAATTTTTAGTAGAGACGGGGTTTCACTATATTGGTCAGGCTGGTCTTGACTCCTGACCTCAGGTGATCCACCCGCCTTGGCCTGTCAAAGTACTGGGATTACAGGCATGGACCACCACGCTCGGCCTCAGTGTTCCTTTACTAAACCAACACTGATGTACTCATTTACGCTTTTTATTATATTTATCGTTAGCTTTGTTTATCTCCTACCTTGCATAATGCAGATGATATAAGCCCTCTATGGAAAAGGGCATAAAGAGGAACTTAGTGATGCTAAAAATCTCCCAGTAGTTATTTTATTATTTATCTTCCTCGTCAACTTCTCCAATTATGGAGGATACCATTATAATATAAATAAGCCAATGGAAAAAGTTTATGACTTCACTATCTTTCTTTCTCTCTTTCTTTCTTTCTTTTTGTTTCTTTCTTTCTTTTTTTTTGAGAGAGTCTCACTCTGTCACTAGGCTGGAGTACAGTGGTGCCATCTCAGCTCACTGCAACCTCCAACTCCCGGGTTCAAGCAATTCTCCTGCCTCAGCCTCCCAAGTACCTGGGACTGCAGGCACTCACCACCATGCCGGGCTAATATTTGTATTTTTAGTAGAGAAGGGGTTTCACCATGTTGGCCAGGCTGGTCTCAAACTCCTGACCTCGTGATCTGCCTGCATCGGCCTCCCAAAATGCTGGGATTACAGGTGTGAGCCACCGCACCTGGCAATTTCACTTTCTTATGAATAATGAGGCATTCCTCTTTTTAAGAAATATGAATTAAGCACATACAAGTGCCCAGTCTGTTTTACATGTCAGGAACAGGAATAAGCAACTTGTTAGTTAGTTTTAAGGGTAATTGGAATACTGAAGCATTCAGTCCATTTTTTGGCTTTCTTAGTAAATATTGATGTATTCTTTCTAATATAAGCTCCTTTAGAGACCTGTTACTATTTCTGCAGAAACAAAGCAAAGCAAAGCAAAACAAATAAACAAAAATCAATGGACAATGAGATCTCTTTTTTAATTCTTTTTTTCATTTTTATAATTTCTCTTTATATTCAGGGAGAAAGAGAACTTCAATTTGTTTATTTGTTTTGGTCATCACTGCCTTATATATCTGAAAGGTAAACCATATGATATTATAAAACAATCTTTAATTCCTCACACAAATTGCTAACAGGACTTGTTTT
The DNA here is from genome assembly GCA_963573385.1 of Cacajao melanocephalus. NCBI lineage: Eukaryota > Metazoa > Chordata > Mammalia > Primates > Pitheciidae > Cacajao > Cacajao melanocephalus. The sequence continues at coordinate 4,722 of CAUYLG010066751.1, forward strand.
ATTTCTACCTACACAAAGACATTTTTGCTTTCTTTTAAACTTGTGGGAAATTTACATTCCTGACGTGATATCTCACTGCTAATCCTGGGCTGTTGGAATATTACCATATTGCTACAATGAAATATACTCTGGTCAAAAAGGAATCAACCAGGGCTCAGCCCAAATTATAGGTGAAACTTTGTAGTAGATGAATGCAACAAAATATGACATTGTCATCTAAATAAATCAGCCAGGAGATAGCATAAAGATATACATGAAACTTTGCAACATATTAAATAAGTTCAAAAATATTACAAACAACATAATATGCTTTAAGTTTAAAACTTAGATTAAAAAATATATATTTTTAAAGAATATATACATATCCCAGCACTTTGGGTTCTGAGGCAGGTGGATCTGTTGAGTCCAGGAGTCTCAGATCAGCCTGGGTAACATGGCAAACCCCATCTCTACAAAAATATGAAATTTGGCTGGGCATAGTGGCTCAAGCCTGTAATCGCAGCACTTTGGAAGGCCGAGGCAGACAGATCACTAGGTCAGGAGATTGAGACCATCCTTGCTAATATGGTGAAACCCAGTCTGTACTAAAAAGACAAAAATAAGCCGGGCATGTTGGTGCGTGTCTGTAGTACCAGTGACTAGGGAAGCTGAGGCAGGAGAATTGCTTGAATCCAGGAGGCAGAGGTTGCAATGAGCCAAGATCACGCCACTGCACTCCAGCCTGAACGACAGAGTGAGTCCCCGTCTCAAAAAAGAAAAAATATGAAATTTAGCCAGGGATAGTCATGTGTCCCTGTAGTCCCAGCAATGACAGGTGGCTGAGGTGGGAAGGTCACCTGAGCCTGGGGAGGTTGAGGCTGCAGTAAGCGTTGATCACGCCACTGCACTGCAGCTTGGGTGACAGAGCAAGACCCTATCTAAAAAAAGGAATGTAAACATAAACCTTATCAAATTTAAAGCCATAAAATTAAAACAATCACAAATTTAAGGGCGGGGGCGTCCTTGCTTTAAGCCAAGAAGGCAGAGAAATTCAATGAAGGGGAAATCACACGTGGTTATAAGATATTGTCAAAGTGATATTTTTGGGAATGTGGGGTATAGGTAGAAGAAAGTAAAGAATAAAGGAGAGATGAATGAAGAAAGGAGGAAAGAGAAAAGGAGAGAAGGGAGGGAGAGAAGGATTGGGGGAAGGAGAGAAAGAAGGAGGAAGGAAGGAAGAAGAAGGGGAGGCAGGGAAGGAAAAGAAGAGGGAATGATTTATGTACCACAAATAAAAATATGTCATAAAGCAAGAATTGTTATTAAATTATATCCATACAATGAGTTGAAAGTAAAAGGGCGAGGAATATCACTTGGATTAAAACCACTAAGTGATGGAGATTTCGTTCTGAGAGACAAGATCACACCATGCTGTATCATTCTCCAGTTGACTGGAAATTTGAGAAGCATGTCTCTGTCCAGAAATTCATTACAGTTCATGGATTGGAAATGTCATAGCAAAGAAAAATTATCTAAAGAAAGAGTGGATTTGGATTAAAATGTTTTAACCACTTAGCTTGTGTATGTATATGTGTGTGTGTGTATGTGTGTGTATGTATGCACATTTCTCTCATATGCCCATTTTATTTCTGCTGCTGCATACTATTACATTGACATTATATTTATACACTGGTAAAAATCAAAGGATAGTATATTTATTATTTTTGTCTGACTTTCAAACTCAATTAGTTGCGACTATACATGTATTTCATATTTTTGAACTTTTTATGTTATAATTGATCTGGTTAAACATATAGAAATGTTTAAATTTGTGTCTTAATTTCTGTGTGTATAACTTTTCCAATTAAATCTGAACATTTTCTAAATTTGTGTTACTTGATGCATCCACTACACATATTGATGAAATGCGATCTAAATATAAAGTAGCTTTTAAATTTTTATTTTATGTTCCTTTCACTGCTAAAATAAATTTATATTAATGCCATCATGAAATTTTGGGGGGACAAATATTGAAAGTAATTTCTCTTTGGATGCATGTTTTAAATGTTGAGATCCCAAATAATGCAAATATAAATATTTTAAACAGCCCCATGCGAGTTCTCATGTTCTATTTTGAGAAATCTGATAGACAAGCTGGTAATTACATTGGACACGGGCTTTCAATCAACTCAGGCTGCAAGCTGTGCTTCAGTGATTCTCCAAGCACCGTGATAATTAATCATCAACTTTAATATAATACCCTCCAAGCCCCCAGAGACAGCTAAGTATACATCAACCTCTTCCAGGACGGGCTCCTCACTTTGAGAGCATAAACCTGTAATTGTTATCTTCTCAAAGTTTACAAGTGTGCCCTGTCAAAGGCCTTTCCCAAAGCAACGTTTCATTTCTCCTTGGAGGGGACTCACATTAATTACTGTTCATCGCCACCCCAATGAGTCATATTCTTAACCTGTAGGGAGAATCCATCAGTGGAACTGTAGTTACATAACCCATTGAAGACAACTTGAATTTGTGTAGATCAGGTTTGCCTTTATCTTATCACAAGCTATCTGGAACAAAGATATTGTTTAAAGTTATTCTTAATGTGGTGATGACGACAGAGAAAAAAATATACAAATGATAATAGCCCCAAGGTCTATGCTGTGGAGAACAAGGGGATTCTGAGAATGAAGTATCTGGAACAACTGACATGCATCTTCATTAAACAATTATTATAATCACAGGTTTGAAGGTGTCCATGCCTGAGCTCCAGTTAACTAATTGCTGTCATTTGCTAAGTGCTTTTGTTGCCTGAGTTCAGAGGACAGATGCTCCCTTACCCGGGACAAAACCAGGCTAATTTGCAAAATCCCTTTTTAATAGCACATTTCTCTGTATGTCAGTAGTTATCTTTTTTCTTTATTGGAACCCCAGCATGCAAGTGTAGGTCCCAGACAGCAAGATGAGAGAGAACATCCTGATTAAAAGTATTTTTGAATAAAACAGTCTATCAAATTAGAGGCAATTGGAAAGCAAATTTCATTATGAAATCCCACATTCTGAAAAGAATCACAAACATGGAGACACAGGTTTGCAAACCAATATCAAAATCAGGACTGTCTTCCAACAGCTCATCTCTGACATGTATGAATTTGCAGGTTTGCACCTCATGTGTTTCCTAAAATGTAATTCTGTCCATTTGTCCATGTAGCCTTGGCTGTCACCTACATCTACAACATCCATTGAATAATAATATTCTTCCCCAAAGCACTTACTATTTGTCAGGCTTTGTGGTGAGCAGTTTAATTTGCCACAGACCAGGGAAGGAAGATTGAAAAAAGTAGTGATGTCATTTTTGCCATCTTGACTTCCACACCACCCAGTGAGGGGGAGATAACAGGTATCATGCTTACTCCATAAATAAGCAAGATGTGTGTAGCTTCTGGATTGGTATGGAAGGAAGGAAAAAAGGGAGGGGAAAGACAAAGGAGGGAGGGAAGAAGAGAAGAAGAGACAGATGAATGAAGGAAGGAAGGAGGAAAAAAGAAAGGAAGGTCAAAGGAAAACAGAAGGAAGGGAAGGAGAAAAGCTAGGAGAAAAGGAGGGATGAAAGAAAGGAAGGAGGGTGTGGGAAAATGAAGAAGGAAGGAAGCAAGGAAGGAAGAAAGGGAGGAAGGGAGGAAGGGAGGAGAAAAAGGGAGGAAGGGAGGGAGGAAAGAGGGAGGAAGGAAGTAAATCAAAAAGGAAGGAATGTCAAAAGAAAATGGCAGGAAGGAAAGAAGGAAGTTAAGGGGAGGGAAGAGAGAGGATAGGGGAATGAAAGGAGGCAGTAGGGAAGAAGAGAGATATTTTTATGTTACCAAAGGGCTCACCTTGATTGTAAAACTGAGCCAAGATGGAAATTTTGGTTTCTTGTCTGCCATCAGTATGGTGTCCCCAAAGACCCAAAGAAGTAGATAACAACAGATATACAGAGAAATGTGCTATTTAAAAGAGATTTTGCAAGTTGGCCTGGTTTCATTTGGGGTGGGGAGCATCTGTTCTCTGAACTCAGGTAACAAAAGCACTTAGTAAATGACAGCAATTAGATAACTGGAGCTCAGGCACTGAAACCTTCAAACCTGTGATTAAAACGATTGTTTAATGAAGAGCTGGGAGAAAGCCACTCTGGCGTTCTAAAAGGAAAATGAGATACTCAAAATGACAAGCCAGAGTGATAATCTATTAACACGTTGACTTTCTTAAGAAGAGGGATCAAGTGATGCCGTGAATGCCATAGGCAATTCTCACAGTGGAATGAGCTATAGTGGGCTACACATTTGAAGGACTGATGGAAAAAAAGTGCAACAGAAGGCGGAGAGGTGGATACTCTAGTTCTAACCCTCCTCTGTGACTAACTGACTTAGTATCTTGCAGATACCAGCACTTCCTTTAACATTTAGGTCAATGCATGCATTTAGGAGATCTTACACAGTTGTGAGATGCAATTAAATAATTATGTCTCATGGTCCATGTAATGAAGTTTTTCTCCTAGAATTCCTTATTCCCCACCTTGTCCTTGCTATACTTGGCTACAGATAATACATACACACATATATGCATGGTGACATTGTTACATTTATAGAACAGGTACATTGATTCACTTAGTCCCTTGATTTCATATTATTCCAAGTAGGGCATGGTGGCTGACACCTGTAATCCCAGCACTTTGGGAGGCTGAGGTGGGAGGATCTTTTGAGCCCAGGAGTTTGAGACCAGCCTGGGCAGCATAGTGAGACCCCATCTGTGCAAAAAATGAAAACGATTAGCCAGGTGTGGTGTCAACTGCTTGTAGTTCCAGCTACTCGGGAGGTTGAGGCAGGAAAATCACTTGAGCCCAGGAGGTGGAAGCTGCAGTGAACTGAGATCATGCCACTGCACTCCAGTCTGGGGACAGAATGAGACTCCATCTCAAACAAAAAAGAAAGTTAAGCACAGAATTAGCAGTTGACTCAGCAGTTTCACGCCTAGGTATATACCTTCAAAAATGAATAACAGGAACGCCAAGAGATGATTGTATGCCAGTGTTCATGAAAACATTATTCACAATAGTCAAAAGATAGAAACAACCCAAATGTCCATCAACCAATACACGAACAAACAAAATGGGGTCTAGCTACACAATGGAATGTATTATTCAGCCGTAAAATTAATGAAGCTCTGACTCATGCCATATTATTCTACAACATGGAAGACCTTTGAAGATATCGTGCTCAGTGAAGGGAACCAGACATGAAGGAACGCATGTTGTATGATGTGGCTGACATGAAATATCCAGAGAAGGCAAATTTATAGAGACGAAGTAGATTGGTGGTTACTAGGGGCAGAAGGAGAGAGGGAGGAAAGGGAAGTTACTGCATAATGGGTATAGATTTTCTCTTTGGAGTAAGAAAATGTTTTGGAAATCGATAGAGGTGATATTTGCAAAACATTGTGAACATATTTAATACCACAGAATTGCACACTTTGGTTAAAATGGCAAGTTTCACATTACGTATGTTTTATCACCATAAAAATAGGGGAAGAAAATTAGCCCAGCCCTATTAAATTTTAGCAAAGAAGAAAACCCTAAACTACTACACAACCTATGCATGTAAGAAAATTGCACTTCTACCCTATAAATTTGTATAAATACATAAATAAATATTTTCAAAACAAAGTTTATTAGAAAATATATCTCCAGCCACCTCCAACATCCACATACTAAAACTATTTCATGAGAATTCCTGGGAAAATAATAAACAGTTTTACTAAAATCTATCTCTCTCACAAAATCTTTAATCTTTTTTGAAATTTTTCTTTCTTAATTTTTAGCTGAACACAAATATGTATGTGGAACCATCTGTTGCTTGAATGGTCAACTCTTGTCTCCTGTATAATCCTTTGTAAAATTTTCGACTGTGTATTTAGTGTGGAAGCAAGACAGCACTAGTTACGCTGACAGTCATTGTGCTAGTTTTCAACTTAATCTCATGCCTCACTAAAGGAGTTGAGAAAAAAGTCCATGTGATAGCCTAACGATGTTTTAGGACATCTTTTTGCAAATGCCCTACAAAAAGTAAAAAAATAAAAAAGAGGCCAGGCATGGTAGATCTAATCCCAACACTTTGGGAGGCTAAGGCTGGCGGATCACCTGATGCCAGGAGTTCAAGAGCTGGCTGGGCAACATGGTGAAACCCCGTCTCTACTAAAAATACAAAAATTAGCCAGGCATGGTGGTGCATGCCTGTAATCCCAGCTACTTGGAAGGCTGAGGGACGAGAATTACTTGAACCCAGGAGGCGGAGTTTGCAGTGAGCCAAGATCGTGCCACTGAACTCCAGCCTGGGGGACAGAGCAAGACTTTGTCTCCAAGTAACAAAGAAAGAAAGAAATAAGGCTTTGCTGTCCTAAGAAAAAGAACAAATAATTAAATAAAGGTGTTAATATAATGAGAAAGGGTTACTAATGCAAAACCAAGGAGACATCTACAGAAAGTATATAAACATTCCTTTTTTCTCTATGTTTCAGTGACAGATTTTCTTTTCTATAACAATAATTTCAAGTCATAGAGTGGATTCAAGATAACCTGATTTTTTGTGCCTTGTCCAACTCTAAACCTTGGGAGACTTTTACGAAGCTGTTTAATGCGTCTCTAGGTTTCAATGACATTGCTGAAAAGAGGGTGAATGATAATTGTTCAACCTATTTCACAGAGAGTTGTTGGGAAGGTCAAAAATGAGCATTTCATTATAGGTATTTTATAAACTATAAGCCAGCATGAAATGGAAAACGTTCACGGTTACCAGCATAAAATTCAACCCAGAGGACAAAGAGTTTAAAAATTGAAGAACGAAATTTCTAGGAGAAAATGTGTTCCTGACATAAAGATGACATATTCTCTGGACTCAAACCTGTCCAGAGGTGGGAAGGACAGTTGCTGATGTTAAAGCACATTTTACCGTCATGCTAAGCCCTGGACCTCCTTGAGACTATCCACGGTATTGGTCTTACCTGCGTGTGTTAGCTCTCCTAAACTCAGGAGAGAATGTTGGCTCTAGTAAAAACAGAGATATAGCATGAGGCTTACGCAACCTCTTGCCTAGAAGCCACAACACCAGGTGTGTCCAATCTTTTGGCTTCCCTGGGCCACATTGGACGAAGAATTGTTTTGGGCCACACATAAAATACACTAACACTCATGATAGCGGTTCAGTTTTTTAAAAATGGCAAAAATATCCCATAGTGTTTTAAGAAAGTTTGCAAATTTGTGTTGGGCCGTATTCAAAGCTGTCCTGGGCAGCATATAGCTCACAGGCCATGGGTCGGACAAACTAGACCTATACCATTCCATATTCTTAAGGGAGAAGAAAACTCAACTGCCAGTGATCACCAAATATAATGAGGAAGAATGTAGACTTTTATTTGTTGACTTTTTGTACCCCCCAAAAAGATGTGTTGATATCCTAACCCCTTAGACGCCAGAATGTACCCTTTTTTGGAGACAGGGTTCTTACAGACACAGATTAGTTAAGATGAAGTCATACTGGAGTAGGGTGAGACCTTAATCCAATATGAGTGGTGTCCTAAGAAAATGTGGTATGTATACACTGTGGAATACTACTCAGCCATAAAAAGGACTGAACTAACAGGATTCACACCAACCTGGAAGGAGTTGGAGACCATTATTCTAACTGAAGTAACTCAGGAATGGAAAACCACACATCCTATGTCCTCACTCATAACTGGGAGCTAAGCTATGAGAATGCAAAGGCATAAGAATGACACAATGGACTTTGGGGACTCGGGGAAAGGGTGGGAGGGAAGTGAGGGATAAAAGACTACACATGGGGTACAGTATATATTGCTCAGGTGACGGGTGCACCAAAATCTCCGAAATCACCACTAAAGAACTTATTCATGTAACTAAACACCACCTGTTCCCCAATGTGAGTGGTATCCTTATAAGAAGAGAAGAGATAAAGAGACAGACACATACAAAAAGAAGATCATGTGAAGACAGACGCAGAGATTGGAGTGACACAGCCACAAACCGAGAAACTCCAAAGATTGCTGGCCACCTACAGAAGCTAAGAGAGAGACAATGAAACAGATCATCCCCTAGAGCCTTCAGAGAGAGCATAGCTCTGTCCACACCTTGATTCTGGAATTCTGACCTCAGAACTGTGAGAGAATACATGCCTGTTGTTTTAAGTTACCTGATATGTGGTATTTCTTAGTTCAGCTCCGAGAACAAATATGGGATATTCGTTTTTTATTGTAGGTTACCTGGAGATAGAGTAACTAATTCTCATCTAGAAATCGCAGCTTTGCATTGGGAGAAAGAGAGACTGTACTTTCTGCAAAAGGTAGCCACGACTTCATGAGCACCTCGCAGCAGCACCTGGTTCAAATGAAATTCCCATTCGGTCTTGGCTCCTTTGAAGATATTGATGATGTTATCCTAAGTGAAGGATGCCAGACACAAAACAACAAGTATTATGATTCCACTGCTATGTAATATCCAGAATGGGCAAATTCACACAGACAGAAAGTAGAATGGTGGTTACCAGAAGTTTGTGCAGTGGATGGTGAGAAATGAAAACTTATTGTTTGCACTCTTATAAGTGCAAAGATTCAGCTTTGCAAGGTGAAAAGAGTTCTGGAGATGGATAGTGGTGACGGTTGCACAATATGAATGTACTATACTTAATACCACCAAAATCTTAAAAGTGGCTAAAATGGGCTGGGCGTGGTGGCTCATGCCTGTAATCTCAGGACTTTGGGAGGCCAAGGGGGGTCAGATCACTGGAGGCCAGGAGTTCAAGACCAGCCTGAACCACATGGTGAAACCATGTCTCTACTAAAAATAGAAAAATTAGCCAGGCGTGGTGATGCATGCCTGTAATTCCAGTTACTTGGGAGACTGAAGAATGAGAATTGCTTGATCCTGGGAGGAGGAGGCTGCAGTGAGCCAAGATCACGCCAGTGCACTCCAGCCTGTGCAACAGAGCGAGACTCTGTCTCAAAAGAAGAAGAAAAAAAAAAACCCACCACCACCACCAACAACAACAAAAATGTTAAAATGGTACATTTTATGTTAGGTATATTTTACCACAATTAAAAATTATTATGTTATTTTAAAAATTAAGGCTAATCTGTGAAAGTAAAGATTAGAAGTCTCTTGATCTGTAATAACAGTGTCTTGAAAGGCATTCTTGGGGGACTCTATGGAGCCAGCACCTTCCTCTTTTTTTCTTTTTTTGAGGCAGAGTCTCATCCCCGTAACCCAGGCTCTACCATAGCTCACTGCAACCTCGACTTCCCAGGCTTAGATGATTCTCCTACCTCAGCAACTCAATCTTGAACAGGGGCTGGGTAAAATGATGCTGAGACCTGCTGAGCTGCATTCCCGGGAGGTCTGGCATTCTTAATCACAGGAGGAGATAGGAGGTCAGCTCAAAATACATCACAAAGACCTTGCTGATAAACAGGATGCGGTAAAGAAGTCAGCCAAATCCACCGAAACCAAGATGGCCACAAAGGTGACTTCTGGTTGTCCTTACTGCTCATTATAGGCTAATTATCATGTATTAGAATGCTAAAAGACACTCCTACCAGCACTGTGACAGTTTACAAATGCCAAGGCAATGTCAGGAAGTGACCCTATGCTATATGGAGTAAAAAGGGGAGGAACCCTCAGTTCCTGGAATTGCCTATCCCTTTCCTGGAAAACTCATAAATAATCCACCCCTCATTTAGAGTATAATCAAGAAATAACCGTAAGTATACCCAGCTGAGCAGCCCACACCACTGCTCTGCCTATAGAGTAGCAATTCCTTATTCCTCTACTTTCTTCATAAACTTACTTTCACTACTCTATGAACTCACTGGAATTCTTTTTTGTGCCAGGTCCAAAAACTCTCCCCTGGGGTCTGGATCAGGAACCCTTTTTTGTAACAAAATCATCTTATCCAAAGCTTGTAGGTTAGGGGTTTTTCAAAGACAGTTTAAGGGAAAGGGGTGAGATGGCAGGTAACAGGTGCTTGCTGTGGACTGATTAAGGCAGAGATGAAATCTTAGGGGGTTGAAGCTGTCCTTCTGAAGGCTGAATTGCTTCTGGGTGGGGCCACAGGAGGGCAGTTGGTGGGTGCAGGTGGAGCCACATGTATCAGACATGCAAAATAACTGAAAAGTTATCTTGAAAGGTCAATCTTAGGTTTCACAATAGTGATGTTATTTATAAGAGTAATTGGGGAAGTTGCACATCTTATAACCTCTGGAATAACGGCTGGCAATCCTTCATGTCTGCGCCTTAGCAGAAATCAGGCTCCTTTCTTCCCCACAGTCCAATGGCCTCCCATCAGCTTTACAAATTGAGTTGCGTTTCTGGGCAAGGCCTATTACCATTTAAACTGTAGCACAAGAACAATTAAGGGAAAGGCAAGATGTTGGGGTGGGTAGGCTAGCTCAGCTTACTGTTGTAATTTTTATCACAGATGATTGAATTTTTGCAAAGTCGATTTTTCTCACTGATAGTATTTTTACAAACACACACTTGCCAATGCATCTATACACACACGAACACACTGACACACAAACACGCTCACACATACTTGCACACAAAGACACCATGCACAGAGTTCTACAGCTTATTTTGCTCTTAGACTGATTCTTTTTTTCCTGCTTTAGAGAAAGACTGCATTTAAAGCTGACCGTGAAATACAAGGGAATGTGCTCCTCCCTGAATTTCTTTTTTCTTTCTTTCTCTTTTTTAAAATTAACTACATGTAAGCTTAATTTTATAATTCTAAAGAGAGAGAGACACATGTTTGAGAACCTAGTATAAACAAAACATGGTACATAGAAACAAATAAACAAACAAAAATCCCAGTATGTATTTCAGCATGTGCTTTGAAATCCTTTGAAAAAATTGCAGAATCCTTTTAGAGGCTGAAACATTGATGTAATTCACAAACCACTGCAGTAGCCGTCTCTAATTCCCTTGACACAATTACTGTTAACACACTGAGTGAATACAAATTAGCAGATGAAAAAGATACCATGAAAACATTTAAATTAAACTTGGCCCTGGTGCTTCCTGTAGGGGATGCTCCTGTACTCCCTAAAATTACCAAGAAGCTTCAAACAAAAATATGTGAGGAGTCGGGGAAATAGGACAGCATTTCTGCCCTTGGTGATTCAGGTGAAAACAATTAGAAGCATAATTAAGGATGCTATCTAGGTTTTTATGGCATATTATCTATTCAAGGCTTTGAAGTTAACAGTGTTTTAAAGGATATTCTTGGCTTTTCTGTTTTTGTTCCTGAAGCTATTTTTTTTATTTTTGGAAACCATAAGTTAAATGGTATCACATTGATAATTATAATGTTGGCTTAATTTTAAATCACCTCCACAGGCGCCTTCTGGCATGCATAGTCTTGCATGTTAACAAACATTCTAGGCCACTAATAATGAATTAACTAGGTAAAAATGGGATTATTTCTTTAGAATTAGAAATAAAAGAAAGAAATGTAAAAATGCAGAATAAATTGGAAGGCTGTAAATTGAAATATAAATTTAAGATATGGAAAGGAAACAGGAACACTCAGTGCATTAATATGCATCTATGAATTCGAAAATTATTCTTCTCTAATGAGGTAAGTATTCTGTGAACTTACTTGACGGGGATAATTTTGCATCATTGAAATGTTCACCTTTGTACTATTCAGTTCTTTCTCTCCAACTATGTGAATTTTTTGACATATTATAAATTTTATAGACCAAGGTATGCTGCCGTTGCAATTCAATCTGAGATTTTTTTGCTTATTGTATTATAAGCATTGATTAAATAGTATACAGACACACATATAAAATACAAAAAGCCAAATATATGTGCGTGTATATGTGTGTGTATATATAATATACATGTTTGCTATAAATACATGCATATAGAAAGAAACGTAAAAATGCAGAATAAATAGGAAGGCTGTAAATTGAAATATAAATTTAGGATATGGAAGGGAACAGGAACACTCTGCATTAATATGCATCTATGAATTTGAAAATTATTCTTCTCTAATGAGGTAAGTATTCTGTGAACATATTTATCATATATTTACATATTACACATGTAAACTCATGAGTATATGCACAAATAAATGATGCTTATATGTTATGTAGTTCTTAGCTATAATAAAGGTAACTAGATGACAGCTTTCTTTTTTTATACCCCAAATTACTTACACACTTTCACTACTGACAGGCTAGAACCAAAGATTATTTGCATTTGTAAAATTCTTTATATGGAATACTTGTCCACTCTAGGAAAAAATGGTGGAATTTTAACCAATAAAGAAACCATGAATATGACAGTGCACTTGTTGAGCTGAGGTTGCATGAAGACATGGATATTTGATATTGGATGGAGTTTGGGTTGAATCAAAATCTCAGTCAGATATTGGAATATGCTATAGTTTGGAAGGAACCCTACTCAGGAGGTAATTGCCTGGCAAGATGTCAGAACCCCAGCAATGGAAAGTGGTCAGCTCTCAGGTAGTAGGGTAGTAAAAAGAATTTACAGACAACAGTATGGGTTTAAAAAAGAAAGTTTTATTGGATAGAAAGAATGCTGCAGAAGAGTGTAGTGGGTGCCTCAGCAAGAGAGGACTGAACTCCCCATGGTAGATTTTCATTGTTAGTCTTTAAGGACCTTAAAGCAGGAGCCGAAGGATAATTTGCACCATCGTAGTCATGTAGGTCAGAGAAATGATTATATTTGTGGGCATTTTGGTGCCTTAATGTCAGCAAGGGTTGCAAAATGAGTTTTGACATGCATGCATTCTGGAGTAACTAGAAATTCTAGTTACTTAAAATTTTCGGGGAAAAGAAACCTGATATCCTATACCAGCTTTGGAGAATAGGGGAGTCTAATTACTTTTGAATTCCTCTGATGAGCAGTCTGGCCTCTGGATGGTCTGCTTGATGTCCACCAGGTAATCTTTGGTCCCCTCAGTAACAATTAAGCTAGTTGTTTTAGGTAAGGTTCCCTGAGAGACAGTGTAGAGAGGAAACAGGAGGAAGTGAAGGACGTAGCTGGAGGAACATTAGCATGAAGGGAAGATGAAGAATTCAGCAAAGAAGAAATGATAGGTCAGAAAGAGCACAACAGCAGCTTTAAACACAGCAGCAGTGGAAGAAAATTCTACTCTACAAAGTCATGGTTAGAGGAAAAAAGGGGAAAAAAAGAGTTGAGTTTGGCAGTCTTACTTACATGTTTGCAAATTCAATGGTGTTAACAGTTCTTGTGTTATTTTCATTTGAACTAGCATTTCTCTAATTAATACTAAATGTGAATATCATTTTGGTATATTATTATTTACTTTAAGCTTTCTAATATTGCTTTGGCTACCTACCGTATTTCATTTTGATTCCCTTATATTATTTTCTTTTTCTTGCTTATTTTTGGTTTAACTTGCTTTTCCTCTTCTGGTTTCTTAAAGTGAAAGCTAGAGCTCCTTGATTTAAAATCTTCGTTCTTTTTTAATATAGTCATTCAGAGCCATAAATTTCTTAGTACAGATTTAGTGTTGTCCTGCAAATGTGATACACTGTGCTTTCATTTTCATTTTGTTCAGATTACTTTCTGATTTCTAATTTTTTTTCTTTGACTCTTCCATTGATAATTTACAACTGTGCTCTTCAGTTTCCAATATTTGGACATTTTCTAGACATGTTTTAATTATTGATTGTAGTTTAACACTACTGTGGTCAGAGAACATACATTGTGTCATTTGGATTTTCTTCTAATTTTTTGAGATGTATGGTATGGTTTGGCTCTGTGTCCCCATCCAAATCTCATCTGAAATTGTAATCTCCACATGTTGAGGGAGGGATCTGGTGGGAGGTGATTGAATCATGGGGGCAGTTTCCCACGTGCTGTTCCCATGATAGCAAGGGGGTTCTCACAAGATCTGATGGTTTAAAAATGGCATTTTCCCCTGCACATACTCTCTCTCCTGCCAACTTGTGAAGAAGGTGCCTGCTTCCCCCTCCCCTTCTGCCATGATTGTAAGTTTCCTGAGGCCTCCCCAGCCATGTGGAACTGTGAGTCAATTAAACCTCTTTCCTTTATAGATTACCCAGTCTCAGGTGTTCTTTACAGCAGGATGAAAATGGACTAATACAATGTATTTTCATGTCTAGAATGTAATCTATCCTTGTAGACATGCCTGGGTCTATTTGATCACATATGCATCTTAGAAGATAACTCAAGAATACTTACAGCATACAAAAACACTCAAGTCCAAATGGGTAAATTTTACAAGGTATGGCATTCAAAGAAAGGAAATAGTACAAAAATGTAATCAATAAGAGGAAGAAAAATCAATCAAAATGGTCCCAGAAATGACACAGATGTTAGATTATGCAATGACATTAAGCAGTTATTATAACTGTATTTCATGTATTCATAAAGTTAGATAAAGACATCAAAGATACACGAAAGGCTCAAATCAACATCTGGATATAAAATCTACAATGTGAGACATCCAAATTGCATTGAAAAGAATTAACAGGAGATTAGAGTTTGCAGGAAAAATATGACTTGTAAATTTAAAGACATAGCAATAAAAACCCTACCAAAAAAAAAAAAAACCCAGAGAAAAGAGATTTTAAAAAGTGAATAGAAGATCTATGAGCTGTGGGAAAATTATAAGTACCTCAATATACATGTAATTGGAATTCCTGAAAAAGAGAAATCACAGAAACCATATTTGAAGACATAATGACAAAACATTTTCAGATTTGACGTAAACTATAATCCCATAGATTCAAGAAGCTCAGCCAACTCAAAGCACCAAAATCACAAATAAAACTCTAACTTATAAAATGTGTAGATAATGCCAAAGCAGTATTTAGGAGAAATGCAGAGTACTCCATAATCAGAGTGCTGAAAAGTGATGATTCAAAGAAAATCTTACAAGCATCCAGAGAAAAGACAGGTCACATACAATATGCCAAAGTAATGATAGCAGCAAATTTCATGTGAAAAATAATGTCCACAAGAAGACAGTGGAATGATGTCTCTAAAGAATTATGGGTGGGGGTAAGGTAATCTAGAATCAAATAACTAGCAAAAATATTCTTTAAAATCAGAGAAGATGCAGACATGTTCAAAAATACAAAAGCAAAAATAATTGATTAGTACAGACCACATTGTAAGAAGTAGTAAGGGCATCCTTCAAGCAGAAGGAAAATTATATCAAGTGTGGTTATGGAAATGTGGATTTATCCAAAGAAATGAAGAACACTAGAATTTGTGAATGCATTAATAATGTATAGGATCTTTTTCTTACTTAACTCACTTTAAAAGATACTGATTGTTTAAACAAATATGACAACAATATAGACATCATAAGTAAGTGCATACATGTTTTTCTTATCACTAATCTCTATGAAGGTTATTGATCCTTTAAGCAAATATGATCTGGTCTGGAGCTTATAACGTATGTAAATGTAAAATTAATGACAACATAAGCACAAAGCTCAGGAAGAGAGAAATGCAAGTGTATTCTGTAATGTTCTTATTATTAAATAAGTATACTCCAGTAATGTGAAGTGTGATATCATTTGAAAGTAAATAGGCTATGACAAGTTAATGATACATACTATGAACCCTAAAGCAATCACCACTATAACAATACAAAGAGTTATAACTAACAAACTTAAAAAGAGACAAAATAGAATTAAAAATTAATTCATTTGGTAGAAATGAACACAAATAGAAAAAAATATTTTAAAAAATGGGATGAAGAAATGGAAACCAAATAGGAGATGATATTTCAAACTTTGCCATATCAATAATAACCTAAAATGTAAATGCTCTGAAAATACCAATTAAAAGTAGAGTTTTTCAAGTTGAATAAAAGACAAAACCTAATGTATGCCGCCTACAAGAAACACAGTTTAAATATAAAGACCCAGGGAGATTAAAGGTAAAATGATAGAATATCATTTACAGTTATATCATGCAAGTCCTAATTAAATAAAATTTGGTATGGCTATATTAATATAACATAAAGGATGTTTCACAATTAAAAATATTCTCAGTAATAAGGATTATTTCTTAACAATAAAAGGGTCAGTTTAACAAAATAATATAAAATCCTAGACTTTTATGTACCTAATAACAGAGCCTGAAAATGCACAAATCAAAAATTTGTAGATGTACTAGGACAACCAGAGAAATTCACAACTGAAGTGCAAATTTTCAATACCCTTCCCTGAATAATTGTTAGAAAAAGTAGATAAAAAAATTAGTAAGGAAAAAAGAGATTACATTAACACTGTCAATCAACTTGACTTCAATTAATATTGAGAGAAAAGTCAACCCAATAATAGTTCTTTACAAGACAACACAAAACATTTAGCCTGTTAAACCATAGTCTGGGACATAAAACTTTTAATAATAAATTTAAAAGAATTCAGGTCATATCCATAACAATTTATTTTTAATAATGAAGAGGTTTCTGGAAACTAATAGAATGATAACATGTATTATTTAAATTTTTATAAAGGATACATGGCTAGCTGTTATTATTTTTATACTTAATTTTACATTTTTTATTCTTATAATATTTTTAAAAAATAATTAAAAATTAGTTATTTATTAAATAATGTTAGGGTGTTTTATTTTTGTCTTTTATGTAATAAATATAAATTGCTACTGCAGACCAAAAATTGGGTGAAGTGCATGGGAACAAATTATTTTACTCTAGAATTCCACTCCTAAAGAAATTTAAAGACTTTTTTAATTTTTATTTTTTACTCTTAAGATACAATGTCTCGAGGGATTTCATTTGAAATTTCTGGCATGACAACAAGTTCTCTAGGCCTGTAAATGTCAGACTTCAAAGTATCCTGAATCGGAGCTGAGCTTGAGGAGTAAAAGAAGCAGGTTTGACCTTGGGGGGTAGAGAATTGTATATTAACAAATCAGAGACATATCATACAAATTCTGATATGAAGAAGAAAGTGAATCAGAGCAGGGAAGCAAGGTCTGGAATAGTCTAGGTAGCAGAATAAACCCCCTTGTCCCCACCTTGGCAGGGTGCAAGATGTTAACCACTTTGGGGCTTTTATAATGTGACATGGATGGAGAAACCTGTAGTCTTCAGAAGTGATCTTATAGGAGAAAGCTATTGCTGTATGGCTGTCTTATTAATCTCTTACCACATGAAATTTAGTAGCTAAGACAACATCCACTTTTTTGAGCTTGACGGAGATCAAACTCAAAATGAAAGAACTGAAGACATCAATAGGAATTAATTGTGTCAGAGACTGGATATTAGAGGAAAGTAGACAATTCATCTTAACTGCTAGTGTTTGGGTCAAAGATGCAAATAAAATTGAACTCAGAAGACTTTTTTTTTTTAAAAACTGTTAATATGAAATAATAATATTAACTAGATCACTCCCATTGTATGCTACATGGGAAAGCTGCAACTTTTCTACCTAAGACCAATCTAACATGTTCTCTAAAATATAATCCTACACTTTTTTTTTTTGCCACCTGGTCAAACTGTTATTGGCTCCTTAATATAGACATTAGAAAAGGAATGAGCATTCTGTTTACATGAATAGACTTGCTGCTGATCTATGAGGGGTTTATAGACAACTTACCTCCACATCTCCCGATGGAGGAGAGAGTGAGAGGGAGAGAGAGAGAGAGAGAGAGAGAGAGGATATGATATATAAATATAAAATAGATATTATAACATATTATATATAAAATAAATTTACATTTTACATATAAAATATAAATATATAATATATATTTTTCTAAATTTTTACATATATGAATATATTTTATATATTATTCATATATTTGTACAAAAATATTTATATATTATATATTTTATAAAATTCATATATAAATATTTACATATTTAAATATTAAAATAAAATACATGTGTAAATATACATATATTTATGTATATATTTTTTCTTCCAACATTCTTTAGGTTTTTGTTGAATCGGCTGATGGAAAAACATTAGCTTTAAGATTATATATGTCAAAATAAACAAAGTAGCAACTAAACAGTACTTTGCTCTTAGATTATAGCTAAACAATTTCTTTTAATTCTTGTTTTTTGAACTTCAGGTTGACATAGTTTCCATTAAGCTTCACAAGAACTGCAATCACTTTGCCTGTCTTTGCGTGTCAGGCTGTTAGCACTTTGTTGCAACTGATAAAAATGATGTGGCCAGACAATTTGTAGAAGTCTGTCAATTAATCAGAGAACTGAAAATATTTTTACTCAAAAAGTCAAGTAATTGAAGCATGTCTAAGAAGCTGTAATTTATCTATTGATTCCTCAGAAAATATCTAGATATTCAATAAGTATGTCACATATTTTCCCTCAAGTTGAAAACAACCAAGTAATTTCTATATGGATATTTTAATATTGAGTCATCATCTGGTGGTTACACCCCTCAAAATATTCCTCCTGCCTTTCCTTTTCCCAAAGGGAAGATTAAAAATAGGGATGAAGTCAAAATAGAAAGAACTACATTTTCTTTTGAAAATAAAATAAGCTAACGTCTTTTATGGAGAGTTCAGTTTTCCTTGTAATTTTCCTTGAGGGAGAAATAAAAATCTAAGTTTGCATTTAAAATGATAGAAAAATATATGAGTTCTCATATGAAGACTAAATACACATGGGTTTATTGATTTTTCTTTTACATTAGAAATAGCACATCTGAGAAAAAAACATTTTAGGAAGCTTTCTTAGAGTAAACAAATAGGTCAGATTGAAGATAGGCTTTTACAAACTCTTAAATGCCATTGTTCTTCTTAAAAATTGTCCAGGTTTATGGAAAAGCAGAATGACCCCAAAGGGTTGGTGAGAACATTTTTGAGAGTGTGCTCAAAAGACACCTGTTACTGGAAGTAGATGGGATTGAGTATCTTCCTAAGTCCAGGGAGTGTGTCCAAGTGTCACAAAGCACATTGGACAGCACCTGCACCTTCTGGGTCCTTACCTGTTCTGTGATCAAGGAGCAACTAGGGGTCATTTGATTTGGCTTGAAGCAGACAGTGGTAGCAGGGCTTCCTTGGTTGCCCCAATCTTATCCTTTTTTTTGATGTCTTTCTCCAGGGATTAAACCTGGTACCTTCTTAAAGGAGGCACTGCAGAGAGAAAGCAAAAGTTCTGCTATTAATGATAGTGCTTAAATCACTGAAACCAAATCTGCAGCATTAAGCGATCTTGAAAAATATTATATCCATAAAATATTTTAGGAAGGGTGCAGCTACATGATTAGGCTATTTTACCAGACTTTTTAGCACATGTCTGTTTGATATTTGTATTGGTGCTTCTGTACTTAATGATGGTCAGGAAAGCAAAGACCAAGGACCCAGAAAATGGAGAGTTTGAGGGCAGAATAGTAAGAAACGGTTTTTGCCTTTAATTTCAGTTGCAGAAGATATATTTCTAAAGTCACTGAAATGTAAATTAGCTTTCCATAAGCATGTTCTAAATGACCAGTTAGTGGAATTGTACTTGTCTATTTGCCCTTCTATATGTAAATTGTTTTAAATGTCTCAAAATATCACCACTATTCTTGTTATGTTCAAATCCTATGGCCAGGATGGCCCCTTTTTATGAGAATTTTTTTTCCTCCAATAATCAAGAAACTGTGTTATTAAGCAGATTTCCTCTTCCTAATTATATAGTTGTCAGTTTCTCGTCATTCATAGCACTCTCAAATGTAAAATTAATAGTGTGTTTTCACCTGTTAATAAAATAGAACCCATCAATAGTGAGTAATTCTGGTTTTTCCTTTTCTGTGTTTGGTTGCATGCCTCCATGAACCGCCATGTAAAATGTTGTGTTTTGGTTTAATAAATATGCGGTGTTGTGATGTAGGCAATGTGATGCTTTGGCCGTTGGCTGACTGGAACATTTGCATTTACAGACTGTGGACAAAGCCCACCATGTTTTGTGTTCACGACTCATAAATGACAGCAGGGTCAGGGAAGGACTTGTCTGCTGTGGCAGGGCAAGCCTTGCCCTGGGGTCTGAGCTCCTCTAGCATGCACAGGGACAGGCTATCTTGGGTGGGCAGTAGTGTAAAGCAGCCAGAATCAGGGACCCGCTGGACATCAAAGCCCCATGCAGACAGTAGGGTCACTGCAGAAATGTATCAGCAGAGTGAGGGGAGGAAAGAGGGATGAGTCAGGCTTGCTGCTTCCTAGAGGAGTGAAAAGAGTTCCTATCTAGGAGCAATCTTGCACTCGTCTAGGATTCCATCTTAATCGTGAACCTCAGGGAGCCGTGCCCTGTGGTCTATCCATTGTCACTCTCACCATGCCTGAATATTTCCTGTGCATGACTGGTGTACTGCCTCTATTGCAATATCCTACAACATGACCCTATACCATAACTACTATGAGCAGCCCAAGGAGATAAACCCTAGTCTTTACTCTTCTGTGTGTCCTCTTTGTCACTTGACACAATCACAGTAAATGATAAATGCATGTGTTTTAAAAAAACGGGTTTTGGGAAGGCAGGTGCACATGTGTGGAGGTAATACAAGTTTACA
This sequence comes from Cacajao melanocephalus, assembly GCA_963573385.1. Lineage (NCBI taxonomy): Eukaryota > Metazoa > Chordata > Mammalia > Primates > Pitheciidae > Cacajao > Cacajao melanocephalus. The sequence continues at coordinate 25,326 of CAUYLG010066751.1, forward strand.
GAGAGCAGAGTTGGGATTGAGAGGGTCTTGCACATGAAAATGATGAGGAATGTATGTCTACAACAGGAAAGCAGGAAAGCGGTGGGAGGGCAGATAATGTCAAATTTAAACAAAGGAGCAAGAAAACTAAGCTTCCTTTCAGCTCACGTTGGTGGTGCCTCTTTCTAGATTCCGTCTCTGATGTTTCATGGTCAAGTAGGACACCATATTGGGGAAGATAATGGATTAGACCTATGAGAACCTTATCTTTAATCTGCAAGTTTCCAGCAGGAAAATATCGTGTTGGACTCAAGATATAGCTTGGGTGAGGCTGATGGAGAAAATTGAAGATGGATCTTTGTCCTTTCATAATGTGACTGTTTGACCAAACTGAGATGTGCTAGAACTGTGGATAGAGCACATGTGTACAACCACATCATAGTATCTGGAAGACGCTTTCACATCTCTTTGAAATTTGGCAAGATCAATGGAAGGGGATTTCAAATTCCACAGGGAACCGATGTGGCGGAGAACATTCATTTGCATGAGTAGATTTAGGTAAAATTACTTTAAAAAAATCCAATCTAACATATTTATATTTTTAAAGCACTGTTTTAAGTACAATAAAAATGAAATACAATGAATGATTTCTTCAGTGAAAGAAACTATTTCACCGGGGCCACTCAGTATTTATCTGTTTATATTTAATTTTTATTTTTTGCTGACACACAGTCTCCCTATGTTGTCCAGGCTGGTCTCAAACTCTTGAGCTCAAGAGATCCCTTGTTATTTACTTTTATGTTTATTATTCTTTTAGAGACAGGATCTTGCTCTGTCACCCAGGCTGAAGTGCAGTGGTGCAATCATAGCTCAGTGCAACCTCAAATTCCTGGGTTCAAGTGATCCTCCTCCTGCCTCACCACTCAGTATTTTAAACAGAGAACCTATATCAGAGATTTTCAACTCTAAAATCACAGGATACTGCTGAGAGGTTCATAGTGTATGCTGGGACTAGCAAGAAGCAAAATTAAATTGTAATTTAAAAGAAACTGCTTCCAGTACAAAATCTTGTATCTGAATCATTTCTGCACCTTATATATTTTTGTTATTGGTCAAATAATGATGATCTAGTATAGGCTGGAAAATATTATAATTTACACACAGGTTCATATTATACACGAGCAAATAATTATTTGGAATTGATCTAGTGGTCACTAATCTTTGGCTTCTATTTAATTATAAAAATATTAAAAGTAAATTTACTCATGATTTTTTTTCTTCTGTGGTAATTAGTCATTTCTTTCACATTACTTGCTTTAATGCTGTTCAGATTCTACCCTTCTTCCCTGAAGAGCTTCATGGCTTTTCTGGCTTTAGATTTGAAAAGTCAGAGAATGAGTAAAAAAAAAAAAAAGGTTAAAATAATACAAGCTTTTCTTAAGACTCCCAGCCAATTAGACATGCGGTCCTTGGAAAATGAAAAGGACAAGTCAGCCAGAGGAAGTTTGTTTTTGTAAACAAGTCTGTAAAGTGATCACTTTAATTTTTAGGGCTACTGACTGATCATGTCTATCCATAACAATTGAACAAAAATGCTTGCAGTGTGTGCATTTCCCCCCCAAAATCACTGGCATAGATTGAGCAATTTGGAGCATTTAGGCATATCTTTTGTTTCTTTTGCCTCGTTTCGTTTTGTTTCACCTTTCTGGGGTTCCTCTCGTAGTTTCAACATAGATCCTAAATCTGTTGAATATATTTTCTGATGATGGTTTTAATAGATCTTTCATTCTGTTTTTTGATTATCTATTTTTTTAGAGACAGACTCTCACTCTGTGGCCCAGGCTGGAGTGCAGTGATGTGATCATAGCTCAATGTGGCCTCGACCTCCTGGGCTCAAGGAATCCTCCTGCTTTAGCCTCCTAAGTAGCTGAAACTACAGGTGCATGCTGCTATTCCTGGCTAAATTTAATTTAATTTAATTTAATTTAATTTATAGAGATGGGGTCTCTCTGTATTGCTCAGGCTGGTCTCCAACTCCTGGCCTCAAGCCACCCTCCCACCTCAACCTCCCAAAATACCTGGATTACAGACATAAGCTATCACCTCTGGCCAACCTCCAATTCTAGAATAGGTTATATATGAAAATATACAATATTCAATGCATATAGCAACAGAATAAGCCCAGATACGGCAAGGACAATGGACTGATTACCTGGTGAAAAGGGCTTTCTGTTCCATCTGCTAGGGGAACTGTAGCCTATGAGCACTCCAGGGACAGGCAGATAAATCACAGAAGTGGTATGCAAAGGCACTGGGCAGAATCGTCCATCAAACAGCAGATGTTCTGAACAAAGTGCTGGACTGCTTAAGCTGCTGGCCGCTTCTCCAAAGATCGATTGTTCAGAAGTGGAGAGGACAAGAAGTAAACATAAAATAGAGTGATGCAGGGCACAATGAATGGGTGCGCATGGGGCGAAGCAGTTAAGGGTGGCTTTAGCCTGGGACAGTGTTGAATGTAGTGGTTATGAGAGGGCGAGATAACACTTGCTTTTATTTTTCTCCCACTGTGGCTGTGGTATGACACAGTGACTCCTCCTTACCTGTCGTCACTCAGATTGGAAGACATGTACTCTTCTTAGTAAAATTCAGGTGGCATAGAATTTTGGAGCCTGGGAGAAGCTGGGAAAAATAGACACTAACCAATGCACCTCTGACAACGTATTCTTCCATATGCACAGTGCCCTCTTTAGCCTTGGGAAGTGAGCACACACAGTGTGTTCAGCAAGTTTTATGCATGTCCGTCTGAGTTTTCTTCCCTTTTCTGGTGGAGTGCCCCTGGAAGGTCATACTCTGCCATTTTGTCTCTTATTGTACATGCCTGGGAAGGTGCTTCTCTTTGGTGCTTGCATTCAATTAACACTTTAGTGCAACAGGTATGGACAATTAGGAAATGGGCCTCTCCCTGGTGCCAGCTGCCAATTTATCACTTTCAGAGAGGTAATGTGATAATTGTCAAACCACCACCTGATTCTTGCCTGACATTCCTGGTGGGTGGGGGAAGACCCCTCTCCTGCTCCGCTCATGCCTGTCTAACTACCTGTAACAGGACAGGAATGGTGGAAGAGCTAATAAAAGGAATTTTTAGCAAATTTGGTGACTGATGCTTCATCCCATTGAGACTGGCAAACTTACAAATTGTTTCTCACAACTGCACATTTGTGAATGTAAAGATAAAATGTAGAAGCATTAATTTTAAGCCCCCATCCTTCTTTTGCTAAACCTGGCCCCCTAAATGTATAAACTCCCTCAACATTTTATGTTTGTCCTTGAGAGGCTGCAGAATTCTACAACTTCAGAAAAATGCTAATGTACTTGCCTGAACTCTAATAGACCTGCATGGTGTTGATTACCAACGTAGCATGCATTGGAGGTAGAGCCAAAATACTTTGAAGCAATGCACAAAAGTACCTAACAGCAAAGTGTGCAGGTGTGAGATGGACCATGTTAATAGACACTTAATTTCTTAAGCATTTGGGGTATTACAATAATTGATCACCTATTAGGCCATAAAAATCTCTCCACAAATATCAAAGAAAAAGAATCATGGAGACCATACTTTCTGTATAACTCTTAATTCATATCATTTTGATTTAAGCTTACTTTAATTTATAAATTAATAAGAAAGTAGAAAATGAATTCCTGCATACTAAATAAAAATATGAGCATGCTTAGGTAAACAACTCATGGGTTAGAGATGAAATCATGCAGAATTTTAAAGTATTATTAGAAGTAAATAATAATGGATATACTACATATTGAAATATTATGTTAAGTAAAATTGGTTTATTGAAGGAATTGTATCCTTAGAAATTTTAAGCAAAACACAGAATAATTCAAAAGTGATAATCCAAATGCTCATGTGAAAACAATCAAAAGGGCTGGGTGTAATCCCAGCACTTTGGGAGGCTGAGGCAGATGGATCACCACAGCTCAGGAGTTAAGAGACAAGACCAGGCAACATGGCAAAACTCTGTCTCTACAAAAAGTACAAAAATTAGCCAGGCGTGGTAGCACACACCTGTAGTCCCAGCTACTCACGAAGTTGATGTGGGAAGATTGCTTGAACCTGGGAGGCAGTGGTTGCAGTGAGCCCTAGTTACATCTCTGCACTTCAGCCTGGGCAACAGAACTACACTCTGTCTCAAAAAACAAACAATAACAACAACAACAACAACCACACACACACACACACACAAAAAAAAAACAGTAAAAAAACAATAACACACGTCATAAGAATATGAAGGGAAAGAGATAAATAAGAGAAGAAATAAAAAATATGAATTATGAAAGTTTCTAATAGTACAATTGAGAAACTTAACATAACCAATAGTTGTTCTTTGAAAAGCAACTAGGAAAAGAGGCACATGTTAGGCAATACTGACTAAGGAATAAAGAGACAAAAACAAATAAACATTATAAACGTAGAAGGGAGCAAAACTAGAGATAAAATAGAGATTGAGAAGAACAAAATATCACACTTCAAACAGTTTGACCTAGGGCCAAAGGTTAAGGGAAAATTTAAGAATTTTGTGAAGGCTGGCTTACTAAGAAGTGAAAAAGGAGTGGCTAGAAGTCTTTCAACTGCTTAAAACATCAAGCCCAGATAACTTTTATGAGATGTTCAAGAAATAGATCATTCCAGTTTTACGCAACCACAAAAAAAGGAAAGGGAGGAGTCCCAACTCATATTTTAAGGCTGTTCTGTCACCCTTAACACTGAAACTTGACAGAGACTGAAAAAGAAAAAGAAAATCAAAAATCCATTTCACTATGCCTGTAATCCCAGCTACTTGGGAGGCTGAGGCGGGAGAATCGCTTGAACCCGGGAGGCAGAGGTTGCAGTGAGCCGAAGTTGCACCACTGCACTCCAGCCTGGACAACAAGAGTGAAACTCCATCTCAAAAAAAAAAATACATTTCACTTATTAATTTACTTTCAGACATCTAAAGACATTTTTTAAACAAGTTTTATACAATAGTGTATAAAAATAATAACATACCATGACCCATTTGGGTTTGTCTCTGTGCAGCAGAGATTTCTTATTAAAAAGTCTAGAAATGAAATTTATCTCAGTTTTGGATTAGGAGAGAAAATAGGATCCTCTAAATGGAACAAGAAAAATCATTGATAATATTTAATTCTCATATCTCAAAATACGCTGTAAATTAGAAAACAAATGGAACTTAAGGGAGTAAAATAACATAAAAAAGAGAGTAAACACTGCCTTAAATGGAAGCACATTATCTTCTTTTTATTCCATTTTTTTTTACATTTATTTTATTTTCAGACACAGTGTCTCACTTTGCTGCCCAGACTCGAGGGCAGTGGCAAGACCTTAGCTCATCACCACAGCCTCCAGATTTTCGTCTCAAGCAATCCTCTCACCTCAGCTTTCTGAGTAGCTGGGAATACAGGCATCCACCATCATGCCTGCCTAATTTTTTATTTTTATTTTTTTGTAGAGAAAGGGTCTCACTATGTTACCCAGGCTGGTCTTGAACTCTTGGGCTCAAGAAATCCTCCCACCTTGGCCTCCCAAAGTGCTGAGATTAGATGTGTGAGCTTTTCCACACTCAGTCACATTAATTTTAAAATAGAAATGAGATGAGGATATGTGCCACATGTTATTTTACTCATATGATGATATTTTACAAGTTTGGTAAATAGAAACAAATCAGCTGATAGTCAAGCATAAGTTCTCATGTGAATCCACAGTATTCCTGATGAATTCTGAGAAGAGCGAATCAGTGCAACCACTTTGGAAAACAGTTTAACGTGATCTGTAAAGCTGAACATCCCCAGAGCCTGTAGCTAACCACAGCACTCTTAGGTGTATACCCAATAGAAATTGAAACATATACAGCAAACAATGGAAAAAAAATGTAGAACAATGCATAGAGCAGCATGGCTCACAAACACAACCTCTAGAGACCTATTGCAAGTCAACTCTGATAACAATAGCACATGTGTCCTCACATTACAAATCTTCACACACCACTCATTATCACACATAGCACAGCACTGTGGGAAACACACCAGTGGTTTTACTCAACTAAAATCATGAGCTCAACAAGATTCCAAACTGAAGTTTACTCTTTTTTCTTTGCAAAATAAAGCATAAGCATGTTTAAAAACATATGGCAGTCAAACAAAGCTTCATTTGAGAAAAAAAAGGAAGTAAGAATATGATAAACATAAAATTTATGGTTTTTATGGACTGAATGTTTGTGTCACTCCCAAAACCCACATGCTGAAGTTCTAATCCCCAAGGTGATGTTATAGTTAATTGGAACTTAGGATGATTTGATTTATGATGGTATGAAAGTGATACACATTTAGTAGAAATTGTACTTCAAGTATCCATACGTATCACGTCTTTCACTTTTAGTAGAGGATTAAAAAAACTACATGAGATCTTCAGCTCTTTAATATATAATAGGCATTGGGTTAGATGATTGTGCCCAGGTGTAAGTGTTCTGAGTGTATTTAAGGCAGGCTGGTCTTAGTTTTGATGTTTGGTAGGTGAGGTGTATTAAATGCATCTTTTATTTATAATATTTGCAACTTATGATAGGTTTATTTGGATGTAACCTCATTGTTAATCAAGGAGCCTCTATATTAGAAGGTAGAGCCTTTGAGTTTGTTTCCAAACAAACTCATATATTGAGTAACACAAATATCCTAATATGTAGTAGTTTGAGACGAATGAAAATGTGAATCACATATATGTATTCAATCAAAGCTTATCATGAATAGTTTTTTTTTAAATCTATATAAATATTTTTGTACCAAATCTTACCTCTCTCAAGGAATACACTTTTTCTTCATGCCTCAGCTTGGACTGACAGTGATCTAACCTGCCCACTCTCAAATACATTGTTTACAAGAGATAAACAATAATTTTAAATAAAAACTCAAATTAGAAGGACCCTGATTACTGAGGAGGCTATTGTTGACTCCTAAGACACAAGACCAAGGCCATACCTTCTCCTGCTTCTCTAATTTCTACCCAGCAGACCTGAGCACACACATCAACTGGCTGAAGGTGAAAAATTTATCATTTGCCTTCTGGAAAAGTTTTTCCCAATGTAGTGTACACCATTTGGGAAGTTTGCTAAAATAAAGATCCTTGCATTCTACACAAAGAGAATTAGTTCTTTGATGATGGGTGAGAAATGTTCCTAAAAAATCGAGTACTTCAACAAGCACTCCAGGTAAACCTGATTCAGATAAAATACATGAAGACATCCCAAGTTCAAAACAGATACTTTAGAGCCTTCAAATGCTTATATACCTAGGATGTTCAGCAAGTGACTCTCTTTATTCACTGAGCCTGGCTAATGTCCTAGTATGTTTTGTGTTGTTATGAAAGAACACTGAGTCTGGGTAGTTGATAGAAAAGTTTATTTGGCTCATGATACTAGTGGCTGGAAGATTGGGCACCTGGTTAGGGCCTAAGACTGTTTCTGTTCATGGCAGAAGGAGAGATCGTTTGTGCAGCGATCACATGGTGAGAAAGGAAGCGAGTAAGCTGCCAAGCTCTTTTAAAGAACCAGATTTTGCAGAAACTAATAGAACTCACCTATTACTGCAAGGATGGCGTGAAAACATGCAAGAGAAATCCACTCCCAGGACTCAAACACCTCCCATCAGGCCCCATCTCCAACATTGGGGATCCAATTTCAACATGAGGTTTGGGAGGATAAACATCCAACCTATAGCAACCAACTTTACAGCTGAGTGGGTAGCAAAAATGGAAGTGTTGAGGAGATTGATGGGGACAGCTGATAAAATAAAGGGGCAATATAAATGGATGAGGGGGTTGGGTGGTTCTTGATCCAAGAAAAGGCTTACCTAATTTTCCCCTATAATTAGGACTAATATTGGAAAGCACATGGTATGCAGAGAGTACACAGTGATTTGTAAAAGCTTGTGCATTCTCCAAGACAAAGATACATTTTCTAATAATTAGAAAGTTCTCTCTCATGAGCACACTTCCCCACTGGGAGAGGTTCCATAAGGATCCCAGTTTTGGCATGCTTTATCAGGCTACATTAAGTCACCACCATTCAAATTGATGTGTATATCTGATCTGAAGTTTTGAACAGAGGTAATGTCAGAGATTATGCATTTCTTTTCTATGAGGAGATATTTCATAAGGTCTGAGGTCATTATTTTGCCATTAGCAAATGCCTATTAATGCCCATGCAAGCATTTTAATTTTTACTTTGTGTTGTATGCCATTCTCTTTGGCAGACACTGAGAGAGGAGAAAATTATAAATGCTGTTTTGGGTCTGATGTGCATGCCATCATTTACATAGGCGATAATTAAGCTAGTACAGAATTCTCTTGGTTTTGAGCTGCCAGATTTTATTGTTTCTAAGTTCCTCTTTTGTATAAAAATGAATGACACCTATGCCTTTTGAGATGTAACTCCCAGGACACACACATACACACACACACACACACACACACACTTACTTCACCCTCTTTGACAGATGAAAACAGAAATAAGAAACAATGTGAAAGACTAAGAATTCATTTGAAAAAAAGTAATGTGAGATTCTGAGATATCTTTAATTAGAAATTATAAAGATATCAACTCATCCCCCATTGCCAGTCATGAGGGCAATTAATGTAATAGACTCAATAAATACAATATCACATAAACACTCCCATCTCCTAGACAACTTAGTGGTTTTAAGTCTTCAGCAACTAACACAATATTATTGAAATTATTTAATGAATGAACTAGTTTATTTCAAGTTGTTATTAGGTTCTTACTATATTTTTTAAATGACTGCATACTATCTTACATATCATTTATAAGGAATTTATTTTCTTAGAGATATGTGAGGTTCATAGCATAATTGAGTGGATAGTCCAGAGAGATCCCATATATCTCCTGTCCTCATACATGCACTGCCTCCCCATTATCAACATCCCCCAACAGAGTGGCACATCTGGTACAGTGATGAACCTATATTGACACATCATTGTCACTCAATGTCCATAATTTACAGGAAGGTTCACCCTTGGTGTTGTACAGAATGTGGATTTGGATCAATGTATAATGACGTGGATCCACCATTACAGTGTCATATTTGTAGGGCCATGTAATTACAGTGTGGTTATACTCTTGTGACTTTACAGCACTTTTCTTCATGGGGATTTATTTTTCAGTTGGATTCCTAGTACTTCCAGATCACAGATTATATTTGTCTTATATTCTATCTGCTTTAGAAGTCTTCTGTTTCCATATCAAAAGCTCCCCAAACTGTGCTTTTCTTCTTCATTCTTTCTTTTTAAAAAGCTAGAAAATAGCATCACTCCCTTCAAAAGCATACAACAATGGAGATATCTGCCCAGGAAAAATTTTTGTTTCAAACGTCAAATTAAAAATGTAGCAGTTCACTCTGATGCAGTGATAATGTATTAAAGTGTGGAATTATGAAAGTATAATTTGCTATAGGAGAAAATGATACTTCCACCCTTAAGGCAAAATTTTGACCCAATTAGGCAACATAAAGGCACAATTCATGTCTCAGTTAATTCTCAATCTTAGGGGTAGCCTTCTCTGTTTTCACAACTTAACAATTGCTTAGGTTAAAATAATGTAATCCCCATCAAACAAGAGTCTCTAGAATATTAGGAATTACTAAATGCTAGGCATTACTTTTTCTTATGTGAACCATTTTCATTGATAATTTCTAGAAAATTTCCTTGAGGTTGTAGAATTTGGAACATATTTAGAATATAGAAGAAGATTCAGATGCTGCTTTAAAATTGTAAGATAACCAACATTAAGATCCTCAAGGGCCTGCTTCACACTTGTACTCCCAGCACTTTGGGAGATTGACAGGGAGTATCATTTGAACCTAGGAGTTCAAGACCAGCCTGGGCAACATAGTGAGACCCCCATCTCAACACACACACACACACACACACACACACTCCTCAAAATGTAGACTTTTAATATAAATGTCTTCATGCCTCTTAAATCAGCTACATATCAAAATCGTATGGCTAGCAAGAAAGGGAGATTGGCAATGTAACATTTAAAAAATGTTAAATGTTGGAAATTGCAAATTAAATTCTACAGGCACATCTTATCATATACCCTTTTTTATTTGTGATTAAATAGGCATTAGGATAGGAAGAAAATAAATCAGTAATTCTGAGCAGAAAATGAGATTTGATTTACAACATGAACATCAATTCTTGGCACAGCCTGCAACTCTTAATGTTTCTTTAAATTGAAATTGATCTGCTTTTCTCAAAGTGTATAGTTTGAAACACCTTACAACCAATTATCCTGGAATGAAATTATTTAAAATGTACACAGGACAAGCTACATTTGTTAATATGTACCCAGTTCATTTGCTAATGTAGACCATAACAATTTTTGAAGGTGTTTATAGAATTACTAATACATATTGAACAGAAATCTACTGGATTTATGATAAAAGTGAGTACTGTAGTGCTTACTTCAATGCATTATTTTTTTTCTTCAAAGTATTAAGGAGGCTGAGTGTTGTAGATGAATGTTACCAGATAAAATAATAAGACTTGATTCGATACAAATAAATCATCTTCAAAACTTATTGGAGGCAGAACAAGGATTTGGACACTCTTCTAAGCATAAGTACTTCTAAACATTAACTATTATTTCTGGGTCTTAGGTTTCCATGTCTTTCAGAATAAAACTGTTGATCCTCTCAAATGAAGAGTCATTATCTGCAGTGATTCTGCTGTCATCCTGATTTGAGTTTGAAAACGCAGGCTGCCGTTGCAAGTCCATGCCTCATTGTGTCCTGAAGAGAGAATGCATTGGTCTTATCTAGGAAAACAGGTGCCCAGGAGGAAGTCATCATGGTGAGAAAAACTTTCAGAAGACTTGTGTCTTGTGGGCTTCTTGTTTAATAAAGCTCTGATGCCCACAGTCCAGCAGAATCCAATTTCCAGAAAACAGAGACGAAGGGAAATTCATTTTCTACATTTCTTTTCCTTTTGCAACTTTTATGTTAGATTCAGAGAGTGTATGTGCAGGTTTGTTACCTGGGTATATAATGTGATGCTGAGGTTTGGGGTACAATTGATCTCATCACACAGGTATTGAGCATAGTATCTGAACATTGCCCCTCACCCTCTCCCGTCTAGTAGCCCCCAGTGTCTGTTGTTCCCATCTTTATGTCCATGAGTACACAATGTTTAGCTCCCAATTAGAAGTGAAAACATGCAGTAACAAGTTTTCTGTTTCTGTCTTAATTTACTTAGGATAATGGTTTCCAGCTCAAGGAGGCTCGCACCTGTAATCCCAGCACTTTGGGAGGCTGAGGACAAGATTTTGGGCACGTTGTCCACCTTGGAAATTATTTTAAAAGTAATGGGCTAGCCATGGTTTATTCTACCTTTCATCTTTCTTAATCCATTCTTGATACTGGATTTTTCTCTATCTATATATGTACAGCAGTTTGTGCATGCATATGCCTGTGTATGTATGTGAGGTTTTTCTTTTTCACCTATTCCTCCAACCCTCTCTCAAAAAATTTGTGAGTTATTCTCATTTGGGGAAAAAATTCATTGCACAAATTTGAGAGACTCAGTTCTATGAATAGGAATCAGAAGTTATCCAGGGAAGATACATATATATATATATATATATATATATATATATATATATATATATATACACACACACACACACACACACACGTAAGTATATACATCCCAAGAGATTTCTGGGATGTATATACTTACATATGGGATGTATATACTTTCTCAACAACACTAGTATTTCCAGCAAAATATGGTTTTGATTTAAAGCTGTCTTTCAGTCATAAAATTGAAATCTATGAACTATTTTGGACACAGCTTTGATAGACTTGATTTCCTGAACAATTTTGCCATCTGTCAAGAAGCTGTAAGCACTGACCTAAACTATTCATCTTCATTCACTTACAGAATAGTTCTTTTACACAGAAGTTCCTGAGATTGCAGGAGAATTTCTGATTTATGCAGAACTGTGGGATGCAAACTCTCAGTTTCCCTCACCACAGCCCTGATAAGTAGCCATAAAAGGAATATGCTCCATTAGGTCTGAAGCTCAGAAAAGTCTGATGCCACATCTAAGGCTGTCTATGCCATTTTGTATCACCTCTGAGGTGTCTGCCCAGCAAGCATCCATGTAGTTTCCCAAATGGTTTTGTATCAAAAAAGATGATTGCACAGTTCTGCATAAATTGAAAGCGTCATACAATCTCAAGGTCCTCCATGGGAAAGAACTACTCAGTTAAGTGAACAGAGATGAACAGCGTAAGTCTGTGCTTGTGGCTTCTTGACTGATGGCAAAATGTATCAGAAAACCAAGTCTAGCATGAGTAAGTTAAACAGCATTGATATTTGTGAAGTAAACTATCTTTATCAAAAATCCTATGAGGAGGCAAAGAAACATGAACAAGGGAAGTCACTGAAAGAATCTGTATGGCACCAAAGCAGGACGAAGAAAACTGAATGTGTGGGATGACACAGCCACAGAGAGTTGGCTTCAGCCTGGCAGGGTGTTCTGTTAGAAATATGTGGGAGAGGCGATTGATTGCATTGTAGTCCTTCTAGGCAGTAACTCTCAGTGTAAATCCATGATAACATCTTACTGGAATGGGTTGTTTTCCCCCTCATAAAATCTGGCAGCGTTTGTGTTTATGTCTGTGGTCTGCAATCCTGTTTGGGTAAAGACATATTCCTTCACACCAATTCAACTGCTGCAGTCAGGGTCTAATAAATGCATATAGATGCATTAGGAAAAAACAAAACAAAACAAAACAAAAACCCGAACAACCCTAAGCATGCCCCATTAATTCAGACGCTCTGAGAAGTGCATAATGCTCAAAAGATTTAATCTTCTTGGGGGCACCCAGAGATTTCAGGAAACAAAAGAAACTGCAAATTGGGTGATAGCTTAGTTCCCACGAGTTGAAAGATTTCTTTATTTTGTTGAAATGGCCACTATGATTGAGCAATCCATAAAAAGAAAAATCAGTTTGAAGGACCTCAAAGAATTCTCCATCTGGAAGATACTACTGGGATTAGTAGAAAACATAGTAATTAAAGTATGTGGAAATGGCTGTATCTAGGTAGAAATACATTTGTTCTGATTAATTTACAGAAGGAGAGCAAAGATGAAAGGTGAATTGGTGAAGATAACCTTATAATAAATTAAGCATATGGTATGTTCTATATCTCTACACAAACATATAGAAATGATTAAAATCGTATTAAGTTGGTGCAAAAGTCATTGCAGTTTTTGCCATTGAAAGTAGTGCTATACACATATTTATGTGTATAGCAATGACTGTATTTAGTATGAGGATTTCTCGGGAAGACCAGACATACAGGTAATAGACCGAAAACAGGTAGAAAGAAGCCAGACCTTGGAGGAAGCGCCAGAGTGCAGGGCGTTACAGGAAATTCTGTTAATTGTGAAGAAGCAAGGCACTGCAAAGAGGAAAAGGGAAAAAGGAGAAGGCAGATTACTAGGTATGAAGACCTGGGCTATTACAAGAGCAGAATCTCGACTTATGGATTCTGTAGCAAACTCATTCACTTCTATGAATGAATTAGTTTAGCAATGTTAAGGATGGTTGACTCCAGGTGAGAACAGAGAACATGCAAACTTGTCTTTGAAATCGGGCACCTATGGACACAAAGAAGAGAAAAACAAACACTGGAACCACTTGTGGGGAAAGGGAGAGAGGAAAATAAGGAAAAACACTATCTTTTGGGTACTGTGCTTATTATGTGGGTGGTGAAATAATCTGTACACCAAATTCCTGTGACATGCAATTTACCTGTGTAACAAACCTATACATGTACTCCTGGACCGAAACCAAGAGTTAAAAAAATATGAAGAGTCTGAAGGCTGACATCTATTACACATCTAATGGAAAACAGCATAAAATCCGCCAAATGCTAAATGTGCATTCCACACCGGAAAGTCTAAACAAGGGCTCTATCAGACAGATAATAATCTCTACTAAATGATGAACATGTAGTTAACTTCAACAACTAAGCATTATTGATGCATTCAAGAGCCATAAGTCAATTGATGCATGTGTCTTCAAAATCAATGAACATTTGAAAATAATGCCCATCATGCAATAGAAATTATACATTTGATAATCCAAAGAACTCCACCTAAAGTGAAGAGTTGATCAAGGAAACAGAAAAATACATTTAATTAAGTATACTTAACATATTTAAAGATATAAATAAGAGTACTGGGTCTTTAAAACAACAGTAGGTGGTCAGAAAAGGAAAAGAGACAGTTTGTAAAAAATAACATATTGGGCAGTGTGTAGTGACTCATGCCTGTAATCTCAGTACTTTGGGAGGCCAAGGTAGAAGGACTGCCTGAGCTAAGGAGTTCGAGATCAGCCTGGATAACATAGCAAAACCCTGTCCCTATCAAAAAAAAAAAAATAGCTGGGTACGGTGATGCATGCCTGTGGTCCCAGCTACTTGGGAGGCAGGGGTGGGAATTGCTTGAATCCGGGAGACGGAGCTTGCAGTGAGCCCAGATGGCATCACTGCACTCCAGCTTGGGTGACAGAGTGAGACTCCATCTCACAAAAAGAAGAGGAACAGCAAAAACTGTAATTACTTTTGCACCAACCTACTAACTTTCTGGCCCCTGTTTTTGATTTTTGTTTTTGTTTTTTTCTTTTCTTAATATCATCAATGTCACTTGGGGGATGATTAAAAACTTAGCTCCACCAAGACCGGTAGAAATAGGAGCCGTCTCGAAGACATCTAAATACAACATATTAAAATGTATTGCTGTCTATTCTGCTATGCAATATTGCCCTGTACAATTCAGGAAAAGTAAGGTGGGTTATTCACTGTAATTCACTGTAGCTCTAATGTTTGCTGCATGAGTAAACCGACATGCACACACACACACACACATTCATACACCTGCAATCCCAGCACTCTGGGAGGCCAAGGCAGGCATATCACTTGAGGCCAGGAGTTTGAGGCCAGTGTGGCCAACATGGTAAAACCATGTGTTTACTAAAAATACAAAAAGTTAGCCTGGCATGGTGGCAGCTTCCTGTCATCCCAGCTACTTGGGAGGCTGAGGCAGGAGAATGGCTTGAACCTGGGAAGTGGAGGTTGCAGTGAGCCGAGATCGTGCCACTGCACCCCAGCCTAGGCAACAGAGCAAAACGCTCTTTAAAAAAAAAAAAAAAAAAGAAAAGAAAGAAAAAAATTACTGCTCTAACACAAAGGTATTAGCTAATTTCTTAACATAGGAAATATCTTCATTGCTGACACCATCTTAATTATTGTTATAAAAGCCTCAAAGTAGGTAAAGAAAAAATAACATCAACTCTGTAAGGAAGGTGGAAGAATCTCCTTGTTTTCTTTCATGTATTTTCAATAAAGTTTGACCTCATTTTCAAAAAGTTTGACCTCAAGGTAGGGTCTGGCTTTCAGACCTTCCATGCATCTATTGTCTTCATCAATACAGGCAAAGATTGCGATTGGTGTTATTTCTTCTGCTGCGTCCCTACAGATGTTTTTATCAGGAGGAAAATGGATACAGTTGCAAAGAGATGTTGGCAGCGGCCAACCAGAAAAGCCCTAAAAATAGGCCAGTGGGTGGAAGTGGGCCCCAGAGTATTCAAGGGAATCTTAGCGGCTCAATGAGGCAAGGAGCCAGTCTTGCTGTTCTACATGAATGAGTAAGAAAGGAACTGAATAAAGGATAACACAGAAAGACTCATTTCTAGGGAAGCTTTCACTAGGGAGCTCCAAATAGCATTACAGTGCAAAGCTTTATCAGAAAACATAGCATGCCCACTGTTCATCCATGGATGGTTATGGCAAAGATATACATGATGGAGATGGAGATAGACATGGAGATAGTTATAGAAAGATATATGTATTAGTCCATTCTTGTATTGCTATAAAAAATTCCTGTGGCTATGTGATTTATAAGAAGCTGCATTGGCTTATGGTTCTGCGGCTATACAAGAAGCGTAGTACTGGCATGTGCTAGGCTTCTTGGCAGGCCTCAGAAACCTTTTACTCATGGCAGAAGGCAAAGCGGGAGCTGGCACATCTCATGGCAAAAGTAGGAGCAAGAGACAGAGAATGGGGTAGAGAGGAAGTGTCACACACTTAAACAAGCAGATCTCGTAAGAACTCACACACTATTTCAAGGACAGCACCAAGCCATGAGAAATCCGTCCTCATGACCCAAATACCTCCCACCAGGCCTCACCTCCAACATTGGGGATTTCAATTCAACATGGGATTTTGCAGGGACATATATCCAATCTATATCATGTAGTTATGTAGACATAGATGTATTCATATATATAGATTTAGATATAGAATCACGGGCTGCATAATGACATTTAGGTCAACAATGAACCATAGATATGAGGGCGGTTCTGTAAGATTATGAGATTATATTTTTACCATACTTTTTCTCTGTTTTACCATATCTTTTCTCTGCAACTACTCTGCAGTATGTTTCAGTACAGAAGTACTTACTATAGTGTTACAACTGCCTGTAGTATGTATATAGGAAAATGCTGTACAGGCTTGTAGCCTAGGAGCAATAAGCTACACCATACAGCCTAGGCCTGTAGTAGGCTATCCAATCTTGGTTTGTGTAAGTGGACACTAGGATATTCCCATGATGACAAAGTCAGTCTAACAACATATTTCTCAGTATATATTCCTATTGTTAAGTGACACATGACTGTAGTTATTTAGATATAGAAAGATATAAATATAGCTACATAGATATAGATATAGGTATAGACATAGATAACAGAGATGTAGATATAGGTATTGTTACAAATATATAAACATATGAATAAATATATAGATATAGGTGTGGGTATGGTTATGAATATAGATGTAGATATGTTTATAGATATAGTTGTAGTTATAGATAGATATAGATATACAGATAGAGATACTGATATACAGATACAAAGATAGTTGGATAGATATAGATATAGGAATATAGATGTAGATAAATAGACATATAGGTGTAGGTATGGGCATAGATATATAGATATAATTCAGATATATTTATACAGATGTAATTATAGATTTAGATGTAATGATAGATATATTTATAAATATAGATGTAGAGATTCAATATAGATATATTTATAGTTACAGATATAGATGTAGTTATAGATAAAGTTATAGATACAGAAGTAGTATAAATATAGATAAGATATAGATATATATCTACTTATAGAGGTAGTTATAGATATGGTTATAGATATAGATGTATAGATATAGTTACAGTTTAGATGTAGTTACATATATAGATGTAGTTATATAGTTATATTTGTAGGTATAGATATAATTATAGATATATTCATAGTTATATATGTGGTTATATAGATGTCATTATAGACATAGTTATAGATACAGATGTATAGATATAGATGTAGTTATAGATGTAGTTATAGATGTATAGATATAGTTACTACTTTCACCATGACTTTTATTGGCAAAAAGCACAATTACTTTTGCATCAACCTTATAGATTCCATATGATCTTATTCAAATAAATGTGTCCTTTTCCTTATATTTCAAAATTTTGTTTCTGTGCATTTGAATTTTTTTTCTCTAATCATACTTGGGAATAAATTCTGTTTGGTTAGTTACTTCTTAGGAATGAAAACAAAAAGAAACCCTTAAGAAATATTGAGAATAAAAGGTTTACCATTCTGTTATGCATTGTAGTCTTATAAACTCAGGAGGAATAGTTCCCAGTATTCACTGTAGCTTCATTGTTTTTGTGTGGGCACATGCACACACACACACACACACACACACACTATCATGATCCTATTCATTCCACATATCCTTGTCTCCAGAGAGATAGCCAATGTACCACTGCAATATAATGAACAAGTAGATGCCTACCTGCTTTGCTTCCTCCAGCTGATGAATGAAAATTTTAACATGTGAAACCAAATTTCAATCCTCTCTCTTCTTGACTCAGTTCTAAAACTGATGATCCTGACTCAATCAACAAAGAAATGAATAAAGTACAAAAATTAGTGAAGCTGATGATATTTTCCCAATAATCTTCCCTTATAATTATACACCAAAAATACTTAAGAAAGGATAGTTAATGGTTTAAAAATGAGTATCTGTGCAAATAGCCTCAATACTATTGTATTTTAATTCAGCAACATAGTGAAGAGGCAAAAGAAGTAAGGAAAATATTATGGAATACAATTACAAGGACTGCAATTTCTATTACAATGGTGAATTGGACTCTAAATATGTTCAACTTTCTATAGTCCTCCCAAACCCCTATCCTATACACCTATCATGGTGCCTAATGAATCCCTCTCCTCATCTACAATTCTCTACAGATATATCACTATTTGGTGTTCATTTTCTTAAATACCCTTTCCTCTCCCACCTTCTATCAGCACAACTACTGAAAATACTTCTAAAGTTTTCAACAGTGACCCTGTTGTTGCTAAGTACTTCAAAAATTTTGCAGTACTTTTTTATGAGATTTCACAGCCATATGACTGTATCCCTGAATGATCTGGGTGACAATGTCTTTATGTCACCTGGAAACCTGCTATGGAGGAAGAGTGAGTGAGAGATAAACCTTGGTTGACTTGTGCTGTGGAGATGGATTGTTTGTTACTGAAGCATCACCTTGTGTTTCTGACAGATATATCACTGTTCTGAGGTTGTACAAGGGCAAGTTGCAACTTGATATGGTTTGACTACATCGTCACGAAAATCTCATCTTGAATTGTAGCTCCCATAACCCCCCATGTGTCATGGGAGGGACCCAATGTGAGGTAACTGAGTCAGCGGGGTAGGTCTTTCCTGTGCTGTTCTCATGATAGTGAATCAGTCTCAAGAGCTGATGGTTTTATAAATGGGAGTTCCCCTGCACACACTTTCTTGCTTGCTGCCATGTAAGATGTGACTATTTTGCTCCTCATTTGCCTTCTGCCATGATCGTGAGGCCTCCTCAGCCATTTGGAACTATAAGTCCATTAAACCTCTTTCCTTTATAAATTACCCAGTCTTGGGCACGTCTTTATTAGCAGCATGAGAACAGACTAATGCACAACTCATCCAAGAAATCACTCAAACACCATACTTAAGTGACTATTCATAACATGTATTGCTATGCCTTCTGTTTCAAGATTGCTTCTTCTGGTTTTGGGTTCTCTCAAAGTCTCAGAACTCACTGCCTTTACACTCCACCCAACATCACTGTTTGAAAGTCTGCCAGTTGAATACTGTATTTAAGTAATTCACAGTAAAGTATTGATGATATTAATATAAGGGACTGCTCATTCAAGATTTTTTTTGCTCATTCAGGAATATATTAACATGACATAATCTCTTACTATGGTCTAAATGTTTGTGTTCCCTCAAAATTCATAAGTCGAAAACCCAATCATCTATGTGATTGGTTTAGGAGGTGGGTCCTTTGGGAGGTGATGAAGCCATGAGGGTGATGCTTCATGAATGGGATTAGAGTCCTTCTAAACTTCTAAAAGGGACTCAGGAAAGCTCCTTTGCTCCTTCCACCATATGAGGATCCAGAGAGAGGTCAGCAGTCTTCAACCCAGAAGGTGGCACTTACCAGAACCTGACCATGCTGACACCCTGGTCTTGAACTTTTAAGGCAACAGAACAGTCAGAAATAAATGTCTGTTTTTCATGAACTACCCAGTATATAATATTTTGTAACAGCAGTCTGTATTAGTTAGGGTTTTCTAGAGGGACAGAACTAATAAGATAGATGTATATATTAAAGGGAGTTTATTAAGGAGTATTGACTCACATGATCACAAGGTCAAGTCCCACGATCCTTCCGCAAGTTGAGGAGCAAGGAAGCCAGTAGTGGCTCAGTCCAAGTCCCAAAAGCAGGGAAGCAGACAGTGCAGCCTTCAGTCTGTGGTCAAAGGCTTGAGAGCCCCTGGCAAACAACTGGTGTAACTCTAAGAGTCCAAAAGTCAAAGAACTTGGAGTCTGATGTTCGAGGGAAGAAAACATCCAGGATGAGAGAAAGATGAAGGCTGGAAGACTCAGCAAGTCAGCTTCTTCCACCTTCTTCTGACTGCTTTCTCTAGCCAAGCTGGCAGCCAGTTGGATGGTGCCCACCCACCTTGTGGGCAGGTCTTCCTGAGGGTGGGTCCTCCTCTTCCAGTGTGCTGACTCAAATGTTAATCTCTTCTGGCAACACCCAGAATCAATACTTTACATCCTTCAATCCAATCAAGTTGACAATTATTATTAACCATCACACAGACCAAATGGACTAAGACAATATTAAATACCAATAGTTAAATTCAGGTCTATGAGGACAAAGATTTTCAGTGTAGATAGCTATGTGACATATTGATTTCAAGTCCTTTGGATATATATACCTAGATGTGCGGTTGCTGGATCATAAAGTAATTCTGTTTTTAGGTTTTTGAGAAACCTCTATGTGGCTTTCCATAATGCCTGTAAAGTTTACATGCTCACCAACAGTATACTATGTATATTTCAAAACTGCAAGAGAGTACATTTCACATGTTGTCACTGCAAAAAAAAATGGGATTTGATGTAATGAATATGTTATTTAGTTTGATTTTAAGCATTCTACATTTCATACATATATTATAAAATCACTCTTTACCCCATAAATATATACAATTATAATTTGCCAATTTACAATAAAATAATTTTTTAAAAAGATTTCTTTTAAATACAAGAAGGATTTATTTTAAAAAGAAAGAAAGATTTTGAGAAAATTTCTCCTCAAAGTACATCAGAATATGCAAGAAGCGTTAGTGTTACTTAAGATTATCAATTCAAGTTTTCATCCATGTTCAGTTAAATTTGTATGTTCACTTAATTAAATATTATTTGTGGAAAGAAATAGATCAATATAGAAAAATTAAACTGTTTATTTTGTTAAAATATATAACTTAGTATGTAAGATCTATGTCGTATCTGTACAATTTGATTCAGATTACCTGGACAAAGTATGGGTTGTGATGAAAATTTATAAAATGGGGTTACTAACCTTGGTTTCTTATAGAAATGAGGTTTCCCACCAACAAGCTTCAAAACTGAACAGGAAAACCCCACGTATTATGCAACAAAAGCACCTAGATAGTTATGGTAAGGCCCACAGAGCTTGAGAATAAAATAAAATTTTATTTTATAAGAATATAAATTTTTAATAGCACTTTTTCATATTTTAGGTGAAAATATGATGCATTTTTAAAGAGAAGATGCTGTGAGGAAATATCAATAATAAGCTTTGACACAATAAAATGTTTGCTAGCAATGTCCAGAAATGGGTATAAAATGAACACAATGCATTTTGCTGCAGACATGGGCTATGTAAGAGTGATATTCTACTTCACAGTTTGAACCCTTCCAGGTTCAAGCGATTCTCCTGCCTGGGCCTCCTGAGTAGCTAAGGTTACAGGTGCGCACCACCATGCTAGCTAATTTTTTTATTTTAAGTAGAGATGGGGTTTCACCATGTTAGCCAGGATGGTCTTGATCTCTTGAGCTCGTAATCTGCCCCCCTCTGCCTCCCAAAGTGCTGTGATTACAGGCGTGAGCCACGGTGCCCGGCCAACAGTTGATTTCTTATAGATTGTCTTTCTTATATCTTCTCCAAAATGTTAGCAAACAGTGATGTTACTAGTAAGGATTTGATGGTCTAGAAGATGTTTTAAAATTAGAATTGTATTACTTGATGCATTACATGTACTTTATATTAACTACATATGGTCAGTCAAATATTTATCTAAGAATAAGAGTACACCAGCATTTAATTTCTCCAAGCACCATAGAAGTTTTTAGATTGTTTAGGTTGGCATCAACAGGCTAGTATTGCAAACATGCATCTCCAGTCAATGATATGACCTAAATGACCACCTATTGTCTGTAAAATTTCAACATACATTGAATGTGTATTTTCAAGACAGGTAGTTCCTTAAAAACATCTTATTTCATTCTAGATCACAGAATGTATGTAAAAAGGATGCAAACTCAATATAAGCACCTTTGAAGTTTTTTCCTCTGTTCTATTCCTTTAGGGTATATAGTGAATAATTTTGGAGAACGGGTGACTAATTTTTCATGTGACAGTTTCTTTTTCTCCGGTTTTTCCTGCGTGACACTGATTCTTTTCATTCAACATGATAGTGAATAACACTTTGAATCCCCATTATAAACCAATGAGCAGATAAATAATTTGTTGATTAGATTTTTTTTCTTTTTGAGACAAGGTCACACTGTGTCGTTCAGGCTGGAATGCAGTGGCAAAATCATAGCTCACTGCAGGCTCCACCTCCCAGGCTCAAGCGATCCTCCCACCTTAGCCTCCCGAAGAGCTGGGACTATATGCCTGTGCCAAGAAAACAGCTAATTTTTGTATTATTTGTAGAGATGAGGTTTTGCCATGTTGCCCAGGCTTGTCTCAAATTCCTGGACTCAAGCAATAATCCCACCTTGGCCTCCCAAAGTGAAAATGTATTTTTTAAAGATATCAATCCCTTCTGTAAGCCAAAGGAATGAAGAATATTTAAAAATACAAATATGGCTTTGAAATTGGCAGAGTTCATCGTTCTTCAAAGTGACTCACTTATCAGGCACATTATTTGCCTCCTCGCATTAAGTCTTCCCAAATGCTAATTTTATTGTGGGTGTGGTTATTATTTTATAATTGTCTAATTAGAAACAATGAAAAAATATTGAGTTCAACTTCTCTATGTTGTAAATATTTGTTGATTGTGAATAGATTATCACATCATTTCTTGAGTTCAGAAGTGGCCAAAAGTATCCATGTGAAAAATTACATTTTTAAGTAAAACAATTATGCTATACTTGCACATTGATCTTTTCCCTCAACTGTAATTCAATAGGGTGTTTTATAACACCACCAAAAGTCACCATAATTATGCCTTTCCTTTTGTAAGGCAAATTATAATCTGTTTATCAGCCTTGATTGAACAAATTAAATCTAATTAACTCTTCTTTAGTCAGGGAAAGATTATGTTGTACTTTCTATGGGAGAATGATTTTCTTGGAAAAGGAAGGTCAATATAAACAATTAAAAGAATTAGTGGTTGTACTGTTTGAATATGTAATTTCAAGCACTGTTTATAGAATTCTAAGGGGTCCCCAATGGCTAATTGTTGAAGAATATTCATGAGAACATCAAGCTTCAAGGACAGGACTTATTTCTTCATTAAACTAAGGCAGGAGAGAAATGAAGGTTTAGAAAATAATTACCCCTTAAAGTATCCTTAAATGCATAACACTCTCTCTTTTTCATTTTTAAAAATCTCCTGAGCATATGAATACATGAGCTCTTTCAAATTTAAAAGAGTTTTTGTCTTTTCAATGTTTACTAAGATGTTACAAGATTTGGCATTCAAACCAGAAGTTGGTCTATCATCAGAAAATCACATGCCACTAAAGAAAATATAAACTTATTGAATAAATTCACTGACATATATTGTGTAGATTCTAAAAGCTGATCTATACTTATTTCATTATGTTTTCTTTTAAAATCTAGCACTCATGACTTAGGAAAAAAATTCTCAGTTTTTTTTTTTTCTTTTTCTAACCTTGTTTTCTTCTACTGAGATTGGTAAGTAACTTATTTACTGTGACTAATCTATCATGGCATGGCACATATTGCAAACGTATTTCACATTTTGAGAATTATATTGATGTATGGATACTTGCAGGCCATATGGCTCTTAGGAAAACTCAATGATCTGCTTGAATACTTCAGAAAAAAATGTTACTTTGTTTTAGAATATATTTATGTTTTAACATTGAGCTTGATTGTATCTTAAGTTCTGGGAATTTACTCAAAATTATTAAAAGCAATATAAAAGGAACCAGGACATTACTGCATTTTTCAAACATGTAGAAGAGAACTGTATGAAGTTAGAATAAATAGCAGCTGCATTTATTTACACACTGCAAATTCTAAGTGGCTTTGTACAACAAAGGTATGCATTTCACATCACGGTGGCTTCCATCATTTGCCTTGGACAGAACCCAGGTCTCTGGCCCATCTCTTTCTTTCTGCCTCTCTTTCTCTCTCATATGTATGTCTATATATATGTATATATGTGTGTGTAGGATATACATAGATATAGGACATCTCTTTCTATATATCTATCATCTATATATCTATCATTTACCCATTTCTATCTATGACTTTTCTAGGCATTTGGATATATACTTATTTCCAATTGTAAATTATTCTACAGTTTATGTAAATCCCAAAACTCAAACATATAATATTTGTTATAATCATATGAAACCATATATATGTACACACACACACACACATATAGTTTTTGTTTTGTTTTTATTTGCTATTTATTGAGACAGAGTCTCACTCTGTCGCCCAGGTAGGAGTGCAGTGATGCAATCTCAGCTCACTGCAACCTCTGCCTCCTGGACTCAAATGAATCTCATGCCTCAGCCTCCTAAGTAGGTGGAATTACAGGCCTATGCCATGTCTGGCTATTTTTTTTTTTTTTTTTTTGTATTTTTAGCAGAGATGGGTTTTTTTCCATGTTGCCTAGGCTGGTCTCAAACTCCTGGCCTCAAGTATATGTGATTTTTAAATCTTCCATAAATAGTATCAATACATACATATCTTTACATAACTTGCTTTTTAAACTTAACATCAGGGTTTTCAGGTATATTCACGTTGAGATATGAGTATATATGTGTGTGTGTGTGTGTTTATACATACACAGTTTCGCAAAAGTACAGTGTTTTGAGTTCATGATGGTGTAGTGATTCTATTCAGGGGAAACCATACTTAAAATTTTCAGTGCTGATCTTTTCCAGGGCTAGCAATATGTGGTAGGATATTCTCTCTGGATGCTGGACAGCAGCAGGGAGCCGCAGCTCCCAGTCAGCTCTGAGATGATAAGGGTAAGTAACCTTACTCCACAATAACTGTGTTGCCAGATGGTTTCGCTCAACTGTAGGCTAATATGATTGTTCTGAGCACATTTAAAGGCAGGCTGGCCTAAGCCATGATGCTCAGTAGGTTAGGTGTATTCTGTGCATTTTCAACATAATATTTCCAACTTACAGTGGGTTTATCAGAACATAACCCCATCATAAATCAAAGAGCATATGTGTTTACATAAAGGTATACAGTGCTTAATAAGGGATACACTCTGAGAAATGCATCATTTGTTAGTTTTATCATTGTACTGACATCACAGAGGGTACTTACACAAACCTAGGTGACATGCATATTTTCATTTGTTTATGTTTTTATGTGAAAAACCAAATTTCTCAGCACTATTACTTAATATTGATCATTTCCCCTACTTGACCTGCAATGCCATTATCAAGTGTGATATATTAGGTTTCTACATATGCTTCATTATAACCTTTGGGACTATATATATAATATACATATCCACATATATTCATATATACACACACATATATATATCAACCATTGCTTGATATGTCTCTATATTAATAAACAATAAGTATTTAATTCATTCCTCTACTTTTTTTTCTGAGACAGGGTCTTGCTCTGTTTCTCAGTCTGGAGGGCAGTAACATTGTCATACCTCACTGCAGCCTTGACCTCTTGGGATAGGGTGATCTTCCAGCCTCCGGCTCCCAAGTAGCTGGGACTACAGGTACCTATCACTGCATCTAGCTAACTGGTTTTTGTTTTTCTTTTCAGAGACAGTCTCTCTCTGTCCAGGCTGGAGTTCAGTGGCACAATCTTGGCTCACTGCAACCTCCGCCTCCCAGGTTCAAGTGATTCTCGAACTTCAGCCTCCCCAGTAGCTGGGACTACAGGCACACACCGCTATGCCTGGCTAATATTTTTTGTATTTTAGTAGAGATGAGGTTTCACCATGCTGCCCAGGGTGGTCTCAAACTCCTGATCTCAGGCTATCCGCCTGCTTTGGCCTCCCAAAGACTACCGGTATGAATCTTCATTACAAAATTTGTATTGCCACCTTCTTCTCAGTTCCTAACATGCCAGTCTCTGACAATCACCTTCTGTCACTCAGCTAATATTTTCTAGTATTCCAAGTTTTGCACAACTTCAATATAATCTACAGTGGAACAAAAAATCCACTCACCTGACCTTTGTTCATTGTCTCTTCTCTCCCATGTTTGGACGCAGGAACTGTGTTGGACAGCCCTATATAACAAATGACTTCAGCATTTACTTGGTGCCTTTCGGAAATTTTTTGTGATTAACTATAATCCCTCTTCCACAACATTTTGGAGTTTTAGGTAGCATCATGGATAATCAGGTAATTTTATTTGATTGATGGCTATTTGATGAATGTTCTATTTCTCTGTAACAACTCCACTAATAAAACAAAATGAATTCCAAGGGGCTTTAAAATTCTGTCCACCATCACAGAAAATATTCCTATTTTGCTCTTATTTCCTAAAGAGTGCGTGAGATCTACATTGATGTAATTGATGTATCCATTTTTACTATCTTTATATGGCAATTATAAATAAATACTGATCAATAAATATATGTTGCTTTGAGTGAGTGAACGAGTATTTTGAGTCTAATTTGTAATATGCCTATTCTCAATCTATTTTATATTGTTACCATTTCTTTTTCTGTATTCCTGTTCTAATCTGTGCAAAACAAAGATTGTTTCTTTCCCAAATTGCTAACTCTTGCCAGTTAAACCCACTTGCTAGAATCACAAGCCCATTATTTTTTTTAAATGCTGTCACTTTTGTACTTTTGATAAAATCTTAATCTTTTTAAATTGCTGAAAATGCCGCTATTGATTTTTCCCTTCGATGGAATTTATCTTCTCATTGCAAATTAAATACCAGTAGAATTTTTCAGGACCAATCTTATTTGAAAATGTGCCTTGTTTCATCATGCCTATATATTTCTTAAAATCCACAAAGCTATAACATCCTTCAGTTTTATTTGATAATATATCTGCAAGAATTATTATGTGTATTCATAAATATTTAATAAATTTTGTTATGGACAAAGGTTTCTGTTTCTTCAAAATATATGTTGAAGCCCTAATCTCTAGTGGGATGGTACTAGGAGGTAGGGTATTTGGGAAGTAATTATGTTTAGATTGGGTCATGAAAATGGGACACCATACTGGGATTAAAGTTGTTATAAGAAGAGGAAGAGACACCAGAACTTCTTTTCACCACCATGTGAGGGCACAGTGAGAAGGTGGCCACTTGCAAACCAGAAAGTGAGCCCTCACCAAACGCTGAATCTGCTGGTTCCTTAATCTTGAATTTACAGCTTCCAGAACTGTGAGAAATACATATCTGCTGTTTAAGCTGCCAAGTCTATGGTATCCTGTTGTAGCGACCTGAACTGGCTAAGACATATATTATTAGGATTTACGTATATTTCCCATAGAATCCAGTTGAAATATATACCCATTATGATCAATATTTAACAGGTTCTTACTGAAGTTACTGAAGTTAACTTTTCTCTTCTGTGGGTGTATTGTTGAATTTCCTTATGGGAATGTTTTTATGAAATACTATGTCTTTCCATGTCACTTCAGCCCTGTGAAGTCTGCATGTATACCAGAAGGTGACAGCTAAAGACTGTATTTTCCCCCATTTTTACTTGTGTTAGGATCTTGATTGCGGTTAAGTGATGTCAGATAGCTACACCAGAGTGAGATCTGAGTGATGACCGCTGTCATTGGTCAGGGGTTCTGTGACTTGAGTCTCTTAGTAGGGTGTTTTATGGGAACAGTTCTGCATTTGGCTTGGATATTTCTCCTGCCTGGGTCACTTATAGTTTTGAAACATCTATATGAACTGTTAAAGTGCTCACAAATTCTATTAACTAACAACCACAAGGTAATAAATTCATTTCTACTTGACTTAGTCAGAAGACCTGCTGTTAGAAAGGCTAACTCATGGAAACATGAATTTAATCATCCTAGGTTTAATTAGTGGTTCAGTTAATGCTTTTATAAGGGAGCACTAGGATTCCTATATATCCAAGAATTTCCAGAACACTTCAAGGACACAAGGTTAATCTTTTCTAAACTTCTCATTTTTTTGCAGTTCCAATTTAATTCTCTCGTGTATCGTATCTATTTTTTGCATTATTCATAAACTGGCCCTTGAATTTTAAGAGACACATTGTTAAGCAAAATCTTGAAATGTTACAATTAGTTCAACGAAAGGTATATTCATCTCAAAGACATTAATTCAAGCCAGTATGTTTTCAAAACCTATTTTGCTGTGTATTCCCTGATTTTTAAATTAGATTTTCAAAGAGGTTACTCTCAAGGATTTGAGATCAAACTTCAACTCTCACATTATACTGACATATTATTTTAAGAGCAATCAGTTGGAATATATAAGGGTATGTCCACATGAAATGCCCTTATGTATTTTTGGGTAGTTTTCATTTTGTATTTTTCATTATTGCTCTGGGTTAAGAATCTCTAAGTTATTATTAAAATTCCCTGAGATACTTCCTGATCTTTTATGACTCTACATGTTTCTCCAGAAATAAATATGATCATGTATTTCAGCATGTGGTGCCAAGCTCCAAATAAAATGCTGTAGGTTTACAGAGAGTTGGGACATATCTGTACTCTCTGTGAGAGGTGTCAATTTAATGCAGTCTTATTGGATTTGCTTTTCCAGCAGTCAATATTTCTCATCCACAAGGAGCTCTGGCTCAATGCAAACTTCTGTATTCATAACCCAAATATCTACCAAGTCAAGAAAATTTTTTTTTAAAAAACAAAACATTCATGAACTTATCAGGTTAAAATAATAACTTTTAATGTCTGTAGGCATTGCTCTCTTGTTTAATTTTCTTTCTTTGAACACAGAGAAATGATTTACATATTTTGTATCTTACATTATATGCTACTTTATTTCTGTTCTGTTGATTTAACACTGTTTATCATTCTCTCTCCCTGTGTGTGTATGTAAATATACACACATGTATATATATATATATATACACACACACTGTGTATGTATATATGTATATATACACATACACACACATGTGTATGTATATATCTAATACATACTATATATTAGATGTATTATATTACTTATTTGTACATTATATATATTTATGTTGTATAAATATACATTATTTATATATAATATAGAATATAGATATAATTATATTTATATAATATAGATTTATATATATATTTATATATATATAAATAATATATATTTATATATAATTTATAGATATTTATATATAATATA
>CAUYLG010066752.1:0-53465 GCA_963573385.1 Cacajao melanocephalus
AAACTTCAAAACCAGGGCCTGGCAGAGCCTACCTTCACCCAGGTCACCCCACCAGGAGCCCTGCCTTTGTCTCCATAGGAAGGACACATGTACAGTCCTCACCCCGCCCCATTCCCCACCTCTGCTTGGCAATGCTGTCCAGCCCCCTTATGTGGACTCTGTTGTTCTTGTCTGATCTCTTGTCAAATTGTTATTTTGTAATGAGCTGCGCCTCCTTATTAAAGAAATGAGCTGAAAGAAACCTGGGGGTGGGGGGTGTCTCTGGTTGTTTTTGCTGCGCTGAGGTGGGGGTGAGGGAGTGGGAGCTGCCTGTGAGGGTCAGTATGGTAGGTGAGGGTGATGAGATGGTCCTGAGGCTTTGGCTTCTAGCCAGAATCTCCCTCCAGGGAAGCAGCAAAAGGGGCTGAGGTGCCTCTGTCCTGGAGGTGGAGGAAGACCAGACTGGCACTCTGGTGGTTGCTGGGGCCCACACATCTCCTGACTGAGGACACATGCCAGGCCTGTGGAATTGTGGGGGTCGTGGTGGTGCCGGGGAACATTGAGAAGCTGGGTGGGGCAGGGTGGTGGTGGGGACTATACTCTTGAATTCCCTTAGGGAACAGCCACAGTCTGAGCCCAGTGACAAGAGGGAGGCTGGCCCTGGGAAATGGGAGTTTGAAAACAATTTCTACAAAGTCCTCAATTGTCTCTCGGCAAAGAACTTGAAATGTCTAACTAACTAACTTCTGAAGCAAAGATGTTATGGACCAGGGATAAGGCTTCAGAATTTTTAAGGAAAGGGAAGAAAACACTGCTCCAGACCAGGGAAGAGGAGTAAAACTCCTTCAGTTCCCACTTCCATCATCTGTCATCATCATCTTTCTTTTCTCCTTGAGGACAGACGAGCAGCTACCATTTTGTCAGCTTACACCAGCACTTGTCCTCCGGGAACAGCATTGGCTAGACTTGACTTGTGCTTGTCCATCATCAGGTTCAGCAGCACGAGGGCTAGTAAAGGCAAACCAGGGACGGGAGCTGCCCACCTGGGGGAGCGTGAGCTTTATCCTGTCGTGCTGCTTCAGTCCCTGAGGCTGCGTAGGGTGGGTGGCCTGGGTTGGGTGAGGGGCATGAGCCTTTCAGCAGGACTGGGATTTATCACCTGAGGGTCTCCTGACTGAGAATGTGAGCTTTTCACTCTGCCACTGGGGAGGCTGTGGCCTTCTCCTTTGCCCCCAAGAGGGCTGGACCACATGATGGCTAGGTGATACTGTCTGTCTGTCTCTGCAGACCTTACCACAACCAGCAGGGGACAGAAAGAAAGAGAAATATTTGCAGTCTAGGAATCCTTTGCATCGGTCATGCTTCTTTGCCTCTGTTTTGGGCCCCAGGACAGGACTGAATTCTTCAACCATGACATCAAGTGTGTTTGTTCTGCTGCTTGGGCTACAAACAAACAGCTGGGTGACAGCAGGGGAAAAGAATCTTCCCTCCATGACCTCTTCCCCGAGTCAATGATCAGGGATTTCCGCTTGGCAGAAAACACAGGGCTGAGCAAAGCCAGAGGCAGGGCTTGCTGGAGAAAACAGACCCGAATCCTGGCTGCCTGGGGTCAGACCTGGCCACCCACATGCAGACCCTGCCAGCCAGTCAGCCTGAACAGCTCCTCTCTGGGTATGGCTCCTTCATTTTGAGTTTGGATTTAACCTTCAATAATGAACTCCCAAGTTGACTACATTTGTAGTTTGGAGCTACAGAATAGTTTTGGATCTCCCGAATTAAACAGTGACCTCATGAGGACTGTTATGTACATAACAGATGACTAAGGGTGATGCCAGGAGACTTCAATGAACCCAAGGAAATCACCACCTCCCTAGAGCTCAACTTGCCCATGTACTAGAGTGTGCTAGTGTTCACCTGGACGGGCTCAACACCCTTGTCACTTGGCCCGGCTGTCTTCCAAGAAATAACCATACTCTTAGTTACTTGAAAGCTTGAAACCACCTCCTTATCTTCATATGGTTCTTTTGAACTCCAATCTAGGCTTCTCCTTGGCCCGACTCCATTTAGAAAATGCCTTGATGCTACCAGAGACCCTTAGCGGCCACGACTCACTTGTGGCTGTCCCTGGGGAAGGGGCCTCTCTGTGGACGGGAGCTGTAGGAGGCTGGTGGGGCCTGAACTGTGGAGACAGTCACAAAGTTAAAACACAATTTTATTTACTCATTTATAAATACTGTTGTGTTTACAGGCATCATATAGATGTGAATATTCCCAAACTTTCAAACAAACACAGAATACTCAATACTATATAATAACACCCAGTAAAACAAAATCATCTTAGGGTTGAAAGGCCACTCAAAATTGCATAAAAATACATTCAGTTCACAAAGCAAGTCTGGCTTCCTCTTCCTAAACACCCCCAACCCCACCCCATCCCAGGTGTATTTACAGTGGCCTGAAGTTAATCCATACAACTCAGCTGAAAAACAGTTATATCTGATGTGTTAACCTTGGTGGAAATCAGGTGAGGGGTGAAGGGTGGAGGAAAGACACAAAATGCTACCACTAAAATGGGAGAGGCATGGAGACACCAGGGTGGTTCTTTTCATCCCTGTTGATCAAGGTCAAGGTAAAGACAAGAATGAAGGGAGGAAAACCGTAAAGTCAAAGTCTGAGCGTGAACCGCTCAACTGAGCATAGGCTGTATCTTCTCCAAGAAAAATGCAAGGGTGAACCATTTCTTCCTCCTTCAGGGAAATCATTGCCCTGGTGTGCCAGCCAGTAGTAGACCCAACCTTTCAAAAGTTCAAGGGATGCTGGCTAGAAAAGGAGGTATTCTGGATTGCTGCATCCTCTCAGAGCCCTCTCCAACCCCGCAGCCTGCCTCCTGGTGTCTTTTCCTCCAAACTCTCTTTACCTGGCCTCTCTTCATCAGAAGGCAAGTGGGAATCAGTTCCAGGTTCAGTAGAATGGGAGAAAGAACAGGCAAAAGCACAGATGCTTAGGCGAGAGTCAAGCTACTTCTGGCCTTAGCATGTCCCTTGTTCAGGATCTGCATTCTGACTCAACTCTGGTTTTGGGAGAACATTAGAGGTTCTTAAGAGGCTCCCCACCATCAGTGTGCCCTTCCTGAATCCTTCGTTTTTGAATGGGCTAAGCTGTTGCCACCAGATGTACTGACAGAGTTTGTGCTGGGAAGACACACTTCTGTTTTAAGCTATAAACAGTCTCCTCAGGACAAAGAGTAAACCAGACATGGCTACCCATGGTCTCCTTGCCCAGGACATGGAGGAGTCATGTGGGCCTACAAAAGTCAAACCTCATCTCTGAGGGGCCATTAGCATAGCCAGGGAACTTTGAAACTGGAAGAGGGGGTGCTGGTGGTGGTTGGTATATTTAACTTCTCCAGGAATCTTAGCTGATTCATGGAAAACCACCTCTCTAAAGCACCCTTGGCTCCAAGTGAGGAAAACAAGGAATTAGGAATGTGGAGGGAGTGGAGGGTGAAGTGTATGTTTATTCTGGAAGGACATAAGAGCATCCTGATGTCACCTTAAGGGGCCACCCAAGTAAATCTTCTTTATTGGAAACATCAGGGGAAAATTTGGAGGAGAAATAACAGAAAATACCACTCTGGCAGATTTACAGTCCAAAATGATAAGCAGATGAATTGGGGAACGGTTCAAATAGGTCCTTTGGGGGATTAGAAGGGAGGGGGAAAAACAAAAGATATGATTTAATAGAATAATATACTTGGATACAATTGGTTTCTGAGTTTTCATTTCTAATCAAGTACATGCCAGACCTCATTTTAAAAGCTCTGGGTTCGGAAATGTGCATGTGAACGCACATAAGCGAGAAGCAAGAGTTATCCCCAAATTGCTAAACCTTTTTAGGTAAGACCAGAACATTCATTGATGGTATTGTCTTTAGACACACCCACCTCTTACAGTTCTCCACAAGGAGGGCTTCCGGGACACTGGATTGTAAGCCATACCTGGGTTCTATGTTTGCCCTCAACCCCAACTCTCGGAAGGAATGCACCTTCTTTTACCAGGCAGCTGCTGGCTGCTGGTCAAGCTTCTCTGTTTTTTCTCAGCCCTCAGAAATCACCTCATTCCTAGTAGCTGTGACCAACAGTTCCTGGACTACAATGAAGTTGATCTATTTTCCAATCTAATCAGAACACAAAAGATCAATAGCTGTCCCTGATAGGGTCTACTGCTTCCAGAGCAGTGTCAATACCCATTAAGGAAGCTGATTAAAATCTCTTCTCACCTGGAAGCTGAGGGATGAAGTCACCAGTGAGGCAGAACTCATCTCTGTGTGCCGAAGCTTTGCTTCTGTGAAATCCTTCCTTCCCAGTGCTTGCAGCTTCCACCCTACTCTTTGTCCAAAGCCCCTGGGCCTTCTGCCTTCTTCTCATTGCAGCTTCCAGGGTCTCTACCCTTTCACTCCAATTCTATCCAGTCCTATAGGAAGCCTGCGAAGGCCAAGTGCTGTTCTATGCAATGTGGTTGTGTGGACTCTGGGTCTGTAAACACTGCTTTGGTAGTCTCCTCTTCAGACCTGCTTGGAAGGAAAGACCATCTTGAACAGTACCAGAACCTCCTACTTCTGATAGTCCAGAATCCAGAGGAGGAGCTCAGTGGAACTAAAGATTGAGGTTTTTATTGAGGAAAATTATCTTGCTGCTGTAAGGCAGAGTTCAAGACAATGAACCAGACGGCGCTGAGCAGAAAAACTATCAGTCTGCTATTTGGGTGTGAGGAGCCAACGTAGATCACGTTTTGAGAAAGCTGAGGAAAGGTGGTTGACAAAACCTATGAAGCAGCAGGTCTATTTGCTATTAAAACAACTTGTCCAAAGGCTGCTTGCAACAAATTGGTTTCTATCCATTTCCCCATGAGCTCCAATTTCCACCTCTGCAGGCTTTAATAATCTTACCAAGCCATTAGGAGGGAAAGCCATTGCAACATCATTCAATTACCCACAATATTAAATTCACTTCCCAACAAGGATAAGTCAGCCTTGATGTGCTCATGTTAAACAGTTTTAAACCCAGAAGAAAAAAATTTTTGCACTTAGATTTTTGAGCTTAGAATTTTTAAAGCAGAAATCCCAAGAAATGTTCTGATCTTCCTAAGAATGAATAAATCATGGAATTTTAAGCCAATAGGAAAGGGCACATAAGAATTATCCAGTCCAACCTCATTTTACAGACAGGGAGGGTGACCTGCCCAAAGTCACATGGCTAAAAGAAGAGATGGCTTTGGAATACAGATGTTCTAAGATCTTATCTTTTTATGTTGCCTTTTTCTGTCCTCAAAGCTGCCTTGCTTTTTGGGTCGGAAGAACCCACATCTTATGAGGGGTTAGACCCTGCCTTGAAAATCAATATGATGGGCTGGACGTGGTACCTTGGGTCTGTAATCCTGTCACTTTGGGAGGCCCAGCCAGGTGGATCACTTGAGCCCAGCAGTTCAAAACCAGCCTGGGCAACATGGCAAAACCCCATCTCTACAAAAAAACACAAAAATTAGCTGGGCATGGTGGTGCAGACCTGCAGTCCTAGCTGCTTGGGAGGCTGAGGTGAGAGGACTGCTTGAGCCTGGGAGGCGGAGGTTGCAGTGAGCTGCAGATCACACAATTGCACTCCAGCCTGGGTGACAGAGTACGGTGACTGACATCTGTAGTAATCACTGGGCCTAGATTTAGGCCAATTACACCACCTCTGACTGATAACTCTGCGCTTAAAGTGCAGTGCTGGCATAAACAATGGGGTTTTGAGGACCCCTGATGATATCTCTGAGGGAAGGACACCAGGCCTCCTGCAGTGTTACCTCACTGATAAGCTCCAGTGGAACCGGTACCTCATCTGGTAGAGTTTCCCTTTCCTTTTTGCTTAAATTCTGAATCCTTTATGCTTTCTTTTTCCTTTTTGTACCTTTTGAGGTGTAAAGCCGCCTGGAAGCTGAATAACTGGCGACACTTTAAATAGTTCTCTCTTCTCCAGGCTTCTTCTGCTTACCCCACGCTCACCTCATGAGTGCCAACACGCCATCAGTGGCCTGGACCGAAACACTGGTCTTCTTCTGAGAGGAGACAGTGTCTGTCTGTGGTTACTAGAGGCTGCAAAGAGGCCAAAAATCCAGACACCTAACAAAGTACATGGCTTTGAGGTTTCTTCTTCCATCATCTTTGGCTCAATGAAATGCCCCTAGTGGAGAAACAGTAATTCACATACACTTTTGTGGGATCCACAAACTATTGAGTTTTAGCTTCCTTGCCTCCTGAGTGGAACCATCTAATAAGCACATGGTTTAGGGGAGGGAAATGGGTAAAATGTTGCAAAACACAGATCTGAAATCTCACTAGTGGCCTCGGATAGCAATAAATGAATCTAAGTGTTCTTAAACCTGGGGTGGGAACTAGGACAGAAACCAGGGAAAGTCCAGAAGAGAAGCAAACACATCCTGCAGTTGGAAGACACGGAGGTTCTAGGGACCATCAAGTGAGAATGGCCCACTACAGAATCTAGTGCACTGAGTAAGCCCAAAGCGTGTCTATTCTTTAGATTCTTTAGTGGCAACACCCTGAGATTCACATAACCCTTTCATTACAGACGGGGATGGGGCTAGGGGTCATCATACTCTGGAGCTATCTGGAAAAGGGTCAGCAGCCCTGGAAAGACAAACAGGTGAACTTTAGCAACAGAATCTCTGGAAAGGCCAAATCATTACTTCCAAAGGTGTGACTTGGTTTTTGAAAAATAACAAATTAATGAAAACAGAGGGTGTAAAGCTGTACCAAGAACATTCTCTGTCCCATTCTGATACTTCATGTAAAGACTCTTAAGTGATAGGCCTGAGCTCATGCTGTTGGCCAAGTCTGCAGCTATTCATTCAGCTTGAGCCACCTGGGGTGCTCATGAGTATCCAAACCAGCAGGTGAGGACTGAGGATTGTGGCCACTCAAGAGGCTGGCAGTAGGTACCTGTCTAAGCAGCACAAGAAAAGGGAGACCTGCTGATGCCAGTATCCAGAGAGAACTGCTGGCTAGTAGAAGGCCTGTAACTACCACCTTATAGGGCTTCCAGACAATACAGTTGTGAAAGAATGGTATTTTATCTCTGGAGATAGGCCAGAAATCAGTTCATCTAAAATTAATTGCATAAGAGAAAGTACCTGAAATTACCTAGGACAGCTTACACTTTCATGAGTTCTTGGCCATAGAATCCAGTATTCCTGAGATTGAAAAGCTTGCAAATTTCTTGTCGCAAGGAAAACTTTTTGGCAAGAAAAGTGAGCTTTAACAGGAAAGGGCCGTGTGAAGTGGCAGGGGTGCAACACCAATCTAAGAATTTTGAGAACCTGCCCCCAATACTTTTGAAAGGCACAAACAGATCTGAGGGGACTCTTTGTAACCCCTTTCCCTGGTCTATTGAGTGGAAACGGGTCAAGATGTACTCCTAATAATCGAATTTTTCTGAGAAAGAAGTATGATCTTCCTTCCCCAATATGCAAAATGTGCCAGGATAATTAGTCAACACCTGGTGTTGATTTCTTCTCCCAGAATGAAGGAAATGCTTATAGTGAAAGATATAAAACTTACTACTCTAATTTAGCATTCCCTGAGAACTGAACTGAACAGTACTCCCATGATAATACAAAGTCCCAAGAGAGTAGCAGCTTCTCTTGAAAAATGGTTGGGAATGGAAGACAGTATTTTATATACTCTAAAAATGGGGTTTTGTCAGAGGAAACATATCTCCTGTTCTGAAATTGGGATCTTGAACTATAGCTCCTAGTTTAAAGAGCATGTGATGTTTCAGACAGAGGGCCATAGAGAGCTACACATCATGTCAGGAAAGGAATTAACAGACAGAGGTAGTATATGTTAAGAAAATGAACCACTCTAAACACTGAATATCACTGACAACCCTAAAACGATGAGGATTTAATGACCTGCACACTCAAGTGAACCAAGGGATAAAACTCCTACAAAAGGAAAATACTGTAATTATTAATGCTAGGTTTTCATCAAGAACTAATGGTTTAATTTTGCGCTGGATTTGTGGAGTATTCTCTCCAGGCCTGGGCATGATATCTTAAAGGCTGGTTTTGTCTAGAGGAGGATGGCCAAGATGTGACAGGTAAGAAAAGCATGCCATATGAGGAATGACTGAAAGGACTAGGGTCACAGCAGCTCAAAGTAAGATGGAGGGAGACCACCCACCGTACATACCTGAAGGGCTGTTAAAGAGCTGCAGCTAGATCTGGACTACAAGAGAACCCACAGGCAGACTTCAACACATACTAGGAAAAACTCTCATTATTAGAGTTGCCCAACTTCTGAGTCATAATTGCATAGCCAGCAGAGGCCACCTGACCATGCCTATGGGTCAAAGCTGTGGTAGCAGGGGTCCCTGTGACAGAATAATAGGAAGCTGGACCTACTGACCTCTGGGCCTTGCCACTCTAAAACTTCCATGACTCTTGTCAATGGGTTGAAAGTACTTCACTCCATTAAACCCCTATTAAGTGCCATTTGCCCCATTAATTTCTAAGAAAGTAAATCTCGCCCCTGAATATAACCACTGGAAATAATCAAATTCACCACTATTCTCACAGCCCAATGGGCTGCTATCTTACATCTTCTTTCTCACAGTGTTGCAAGTGGCCTCAGATACTTGACTTTGCCGTATGTGTCTTTCCAGCCTGCTTCCATTTCCTAGTCCATCTCCCAACCATCTCCCCTCCTCACCTCTCATTCCTCCTTGCACTGACTTCATTTCTCATTTGAAGCAGGTGTCAGAGTGAAGAGAGGAAAACAAGGTCAAGGAAGGGCGGCAGAATGGGATATTCAGAGCCCAGATTTTTTTTTTACAAGAAAATCACTTTGCAGGGGGAAGATGAGTGGGAGATGAGAACAATGAGCTGACACTTATGCCATGGTCTGGCTTTTAGGGAGGGGCAGTGGTGCTGCCACCAGGGCACCATGTCTCCAGAATAATGATTTCCCACAATGCACAAGGACGGCTGAAGTCAGGTGCTCTGTCCTAGCTTTCACACCACTGAGTGAGGGGCGGGGAGTGAGAAAAACAATAAAAGGATAGAAAGGAAAGTAATAAATGAAGCCAGGGCCATTTGAGCCTTGGAGAAAGGACTAGGTATGAGGGAGGAATAAGGGTTAGTCAGGGAGTTACTGGGCTGTTGATAGAAAAAATACAATTAAGTCAGTTCCTGAGAGGTGAAGAAGAATAGAATGCCTCGATGTAGCCACTGTCACCCTGGACTCAACAGCTCCAGAGACCATCCAATGATCAACTCAACATCCTGCTGTTTCTCTCGGCACCTCAAGCAGGATCCTGGAGTGGCTACCACAAGAATCACCTATATCAGAGGACACTGAGTCAATGTAAAAAGCTGAAGGATACTGATCTGGATAGAAGCCTTACATGTTTGGATCAAATCCAATGTGGACAAAGTAGCTGAGCAGCAGGAAGTTGAGGGGTCCACAGCTGAGCCTGGTGTACTCCCCAGAGCATTCTCCAGATGGCTCGAATGATCACAATCATGCTTCAATTAAAACTGTCATAAAACTTGGGATGGGGTGTTGGAAGAACAGGGCATTGAGAGTGCAGAGAAAATGTGGAGTGTACAGAGGTGACTGAAGAGGGTGTTAGAAGTGTCCTTCCACCAAAACATCCATTTCTTTTGTTTGGAAGGCAAGGACTGGAAAAGACGGGTGGAGGCAGCAAATGCTGTCCTTTTCCTTCCTCATAATTCTGGAGCCTAGCCTATTTGGACAGTTTGCTGATGACTCTGATGAGGGCACCATTTTCATCTTTCAGCCTCTGGTTGTCAGATTTCAGTTCTGTTAACACCTGTAGGGTGACAGAGGGAAAGGTGAGTTAGAGTCTGGCAGGATCACCTCCTTTGCCTTCCTTGACCAGACCAGGCCAGCCTGGTGAGCAGGGCCTTCTGAGACATTGTGTCGAATAAACTCTCATGGTCCCTTCTCCCAGGGATGATACTCCCTTCAATCTTCCTATTTACTGAGTTGGTAATGTTAATCTTTAGGGAGACTATAGCCCCTCCATCTTTTGAGCTGGCATATTTAGCAGTAATATCTTATTTCTTCATAGGCAGACTCCTGTTCCACACTGTATATCCTTTCATCCTATTGAGTCAGTAACCACTTTCAATTTCTCCTGCCCTTGAACTCACCCCTAGTCTAAAGAAATTGGGGAGAGAGCCAAAATGGGCTGGTGAGGACATAGGGAAAGAATTCAGAAAGGGGGTGGTGGTCAGCTAGAAAAGTTAAAGGAGGATACTGCTTCACATCTCATCAAAAACAAGAATGCAGGCCAGAGAGGCAGCACTCGGCTTTCCTGCTATAGGCACAAGATGATTTAAGGGTCCTCCACCTGGTGCCTTCAGTGAATAATCCACCAAATTCTCGCCGGTCATACTACACATATCCACTTTCAGCCATGAAAAGTCAGAAAACTTACAGTCACAGAGCTGTGAGGCACAGTGAACACTAAGTATGTATTTAATCCTCCCCAGAGCTCCTCACTGA
Organism: Cacajao melanocephalus; assembly: GCA_963573385.1. NCBI lineage: Eukaryota > Metazoa > Chordata > Mammalia > Primates > Pitheciidae > Cacajao > Cacajao melanocephalus. The sequence goes on from CAUYLG010066752.1 coordinate 10,567, forward strand.
TAGTCACCAAAGGATACCCAGAGGCCTTATCAGCAGTTCTAGGGGGTGGCATTGTAATTCACAGAAATAGATGCTTGTAGGGCTGGGGAGGGAGTGGAAACTCAATTTTATCAGTTCTGCCATCTTGGAACATTACACATACTTCTTGTGAAACAAAGGAAAACTAATAACCTCAAGTTCTGTCCTGGAAGTCCAAGTCTTTGTTACATGATCAGGCACTTTCGACAAGTACGCTGTGCATCTGAAAAATCCTAATGGGATGTTGATAAGGGTACAGTTTATATGTGGGTCCCATTGGCAGCAAGAGCGATTTAGGATAGAAGTACACTGCCACTCTGCAGACTACGGAAATCTACATCTGTATCTGTTCAGTGCAGGTGTCCTTTGACTAGTCATTTAAACCTACAGGACCCCAGGGGCAGGTAATGCCCCCAGTAAAGGGTGACCTGGGCTGAGTTATTACGAGGCCTGTTTAGTTCTAGCTCTGGCTCTGCTGCTAACCACTTGGGAGATCTAACTGTGCCTTAATGAATATAATCTGTTTCCTTGATCTCTCAGGGAATATAGGTCAAATTATATAAATATATGCATATGTACACATATATGCATCACAGATACATAAATAATTTGTATCAGGGAAATAAAAGGAAAATCACTGAATATCTATAATGTGGACGGCACTGTGCTAGAGGGTCTCCCTAGTGCCTCATGAGACTATGATTACAGCTGTTATTCTGATTTCTACAAATGGGGAAATGAAAAGTCCCATAGCTAGTTCAAGGCACCCAGCAAAGCTAATATTGAACCCCAATGTGCCTGACTCCAAAGATCATTCTTTTACTACACGTGGGATGGAAAACAAAACACCAAAAATGTTTGAAGAAACGGAAATTCCAGCATTGTCTTGTTTTTGCCACTACTGATCTATTACTTTAGGCAAATCACTCATCTTCTCTGCTTCTATTTTTGTACCTCTATAAGAACAATAGTCCCTGTCCTACTCTGTCATATGGTAGGGACTCTGTGAGGCCCACAGGAGGAAACAGATGTGGAAGTGTGTTGACATACATAATAAGCTTTGCAATACTGAGTATTCCTACAATCACTGTGAGTTTTCTCATCACTGTGGGAGGGCAGGCAAATAATCTGCAAACTTTATTAAGAAGACTTTAATCCAGAAAATATCAAAATAAAGTTGCAGTCCTTTGACCCTGGTCTCTCACCTCTGATTTAATCAAAGCAGCTCTGGCTGCCCTCTCCTTCATTCCTCTATCCCTGTAGCCCTGTACCAGACTGAGTGCTTGGAAACTCATTTCAATGAGATTTTTAGAAAAAGCCCAGGGTGGCCTCATGTTTCCATGTTCCCTCTGCTCTTTAATGCCCCATCCTGGGGCTGCAGCTTGGGTATAAGTGAGAGCGTGAAAGCCACATTTCCGTAACAGGATTCCATAGGTAGGAAGAAGCTGTATATGGCAATGGATTACATTTCACTGCTTAACAGCTCATCAAATCAGAACTAAGCTGCCTTTAAAAAAATGTACAAACAACTTGCAGAGTTTTGGTGATTTATTTCCACATTAAGAACTCAATTCCTTGAAAAAAAAATTTGGACAAGGCAGTTTTGCAGCTGCAACATGCTACAATTGACATCTAAAGGGAGTGGCAAAAAGTGTGAGAAGTGGAATGTAGAAATCAAGGGGAGAAAAGCCTCACAAATTTCAAGTTCAGAAGAGAGAGAGGGAAAGGAACAGTGTTATCTGATAGCCACTTGAAGTTAAAGAATGGTTAAATAAGAACATATGTGAAATTACGACATAAATATGAAGTTTAACAAAGCTTTATCATTTTAACTCTCTGGATCTTAGTTTCTTAAGTTTTAAGTTCCCAGCTTATCACAATTTGGTGTTAAAGATATCCCGGACAAATACAATTAAGTATACATTTTCTCAACTATTACTTCTTACAGTCTTTGATGGGGAATGTGTTTAAAAGGAAGAGGCTATAGAGGTCTTAAAGCTTCCGAGACCTGGGGGAAGGCTATCTGTAGGTTGAGAGGGACTCAGGATGAGTCTTGCATGAGCTGTCTTGCTTCTAACTACAAGGAAAGCGGGAAGGGAGTCCCCTCTGGTATTTTGTTGGTAAGTGGCTTGCTATACATGCTGAGATAAGATGATTTTTCCCGGAACTATTAAAAAAATAAAAAAGGTAGAGCAAAATCTCTTGATTGCACTGCCAGTTTGGCTTAGTTATCCTTCCTTCTGGCAAGAATTGGCAAGCTTTTTCTGTAAAACACCAGACAATAAGTATGTTAGGGTTTGCAGGTCAAATAATCTCTGTGGCTACTCCTCAGCTCTGCATTTATAGCACAAAAGCACCCATAGACATATGATAATCTGTAAACAAATGAGTATGGTTCAGTTCCAATAAAACTTTTATTTTGGACATTGAAATTTGAATTCTATATAATGTTCATGTTTATATGTCATAAAATGTTATTCTTTTGATTTCTTTTTTGACTATCTGTATGGCTTATGGGCCATACTGGTGGGTCATAGTTCGCTAACTCTTGCTATGATCATATACCAGGCAATGGCTTTCTTTACAGTAGCAGAATCTTTTGGTAGGTAAATGGCTCTTTAGAAGTTAGGCTTTAAGAAGGAAGTCACAGTGCTGAGAAAGCAGAGTGCTGCCCTTCCTCCCTCAGCGCAATGCTAGGGCACAGTGTAGTTGCTCAATAGACCCTTCTTGCATTGTTTGGGCCATATGCTTAACAAACAGTGAAAACTGTGCCAAATACGCAGACAGCTTATATTACAGTGGTGAAAAGTTTGCCCTCTGGAACCTGACATATTTGGTTTGAATTTTTGTTCTACCACTTACTCTCAGAGTAACCTTGGGCAAGTTACTTAATCTGTGACTCAGTTTTTTTTCATTTGTACAATGATTGTTTTGGGGAATAAATGAGAAAAACTATATAAAGCATTCAGCACAGGCCTTAATAAATGACAACTGTTAAGGTTATTAACTACTAAAAGCATGAGATCTAGTTTTGCCCTAGATCCTATACTAAAATATATATAAAAATAACTGGATATCTTTTGGCGGGGGGGGGGGGGTGGTCCCTAGTTTACCCTAAGTAAAATTTTCCAGGAATGTTGAGGCTAACTTTAAAGCATGGAATCTGGACCTAACAGTGGCTGCTTACAGCCAGGTCACAGTAGGACTTCCCTTTCCATCTTTTTTCTGCTTGTGTTAGCATCTGCAGCAGGATATTAGCTCAGCCATATGATAATTTGGGTGATTCAGTTCTAGTGGATATTAGCTGCCAGCTACTAACCCTGAAGGTAAAAGCAAAATAGGCTAAAAGAAAGAACAGGCCCTGGTCAGGACTAATTAGATCGCTGCTGACAATTAAAAATTCATCTCAGAGGAGTGGTGAGCCCATCATACCATCTTGAGATAGAAAAACAGGTGTCTTGTGAGCTTGTCTTTCAGATCCAGAGCCAGGGAAAGGTTCCAGTTTGCCAAGCACATTTTTGGTTCTCAGTTGAAAATAAATTCCTGCTCTCTGCTCCACTGCCTGCCATCTCCTTTGCAAAGTTGGCCCCATTAGGGAGGCCCTGGCTCCATGAGGGTCTCATTTATATAGGCTGTGTTCTGCCTCATAGCCCACACACTAAGGGCAGAGAGGGCCACATCCCTAGGGCCCAGAGATTCGTGACGGGAATGAGAGAGATGCCTACTAAGGAGGGAGAAGAAAGCAAACACTTCTGAAAGAAGGAGGCAAAGAATACTTATCCAATTCTGCTTGAATAGTGGGATGGAGAGTGTTTTTGCTGGTAGTGGAGCTGGGCAGGCATAGCTCCAACCTTCAGTTTTAGTCCTCTCCATCGGTAATGCTGTAGTGAGGACTGCCTGGTATCCAAAAGACTGTGGTTCTTAACCACAGTTGTATAGAAGAATCAGCACGAGAGCTTTGAAAAAATACTGATGCCTGAGTCTCAACCCAGACCATCTGGGGATGGACCCAGACACTGGTATATGTTAAAAGCTCCCAGATGTTTCTTGTAGCCAAGACTGACAGCCTCTGCCCTTGGGTACCTAAGGCCCAACCCCAGTTGCTCCAGGGGAGTGGGTTGCACTTGGGTTGCTATTGGCTAAGAAAGACTGATCTCCATTTGGCAATGACCCCACCAATGAAATATGTATATGTGTATGTACACAGGTGTATGCACATACATGTGTATACCTATGTGTAGCTGAGTGAACAAATTCATATTCAATCTCTAGGGAAACAGAAGGTAATGTGGTGACCTTACCAAATGAATGTACTGGTAGCCCAGTTGAGGTCTGTCTCGCTGCCTCCCTTCACCTAGGCTGGTGTGTCCCATTCTATGACCTCAGTCCTGGCTGCTTCCATCTGCAGATAACCAAGCTTTACAGGAACCTGCATATGGAGGCTCTGATGGAGGGAATGAGCACAGAGCTTCTGGGACCAACAAGAAGACTGAACCTGCCTGGAGTAGTGGAGGAGGGAAGTGAGGTGAAGAGGAGGGGCAAGAACTAGAGCTCCTGGGTGTCCGAGGACTCGATGGACTCCGAGAGTCTGGCCACCACTCGGGTCAGGGCCCTGTTCTCAGCCTGAAGTTGCTCGTTCATCTGCTTCAAGGTTTGAATCTGTTTTAGCTGGTGGAGGTTCTGCAGAGAGTGAGACATGAAAAGGACAGACAGACAAGACAGAGACAAGACAGACCAGAGGAGAGAAAAGTAGGACAAAGAAATCACGTGACTTTTTGTTTTTGTTTCTAGTTTGCATGCAAGAAAGGAAATGAGAAATGCAGGAGTCATAGAGCAAATGGGGGGCAGGCAGAAGGATGATGGAGAAAAGCACCAGGGAGGGAGAACTGTGTCTGATTCTTGGCTAAGATCTAAATATGCCATATGCACATAACCGCCAGGCTCTCAAAAAGCACGTATGGATTGCTTTTGAGAATGAAAGCCCAGCATGTGGTCTGGGGCCTTCTGAACCAAATTAACATGGTTGAAACGTAGCTTCAGGGACCCTTCATCCTGAGATCAGAGCTGACGACTTGGTGTATTCCTAAATCTAGCTGCTGCTCTTTTTTCTGTTCCTTTCTCTAATCTTCCCCGCATACTCAGCTCCCTACCCTCACTTTGTTTATTTATCTGAGACAGGATTTGACTCTGTCACCTGGGCTGCAGTGCAGTGGCACAAAACTGAAACATCTGCCTTTCAGGGTCAAGCCATCTTCCCACCTCGGCCTCCCAAGTCTCTGGGACTACAGGCATGCACCATCACACCTGGCTAATTTTTCTATTTTTTGTAGAGACAGGGTTTTGCCATGTAGCCCAAGCTGGTCTCAAACTCCCGAGCTCAAGCAATCCCCCTGCTTCAGCCTCCCAAAGTGCTGGGATTACAGGTGTGGGCCACTGCACCTGGCCTCGTTTTTCTTATTTTAAAAAATAAAACAAGGAAAATAAAAGAGAGGCCTATTATTTAAGTATTTTTTGGTATGGGGCATGTATTGTTTAGAAGGTTGAAGTGACACATACCAAAATAAGAAAGAACTGTCAGCTCTCTGGGTGGTCCGCTAACCTGCTTTGTAGGAAGTTTCATTACCCCTGTTAGTTCTCCTCTGCAGTCCAGAGAGAGTGTTCCAGGATCCAAAAACTGCTAACCTGTCTCTGACCTGCTATATGATTACATGCATCACTAAATTCACAACTAATCGTGCTTTCTTTGTTTCAGTTCATGCAGTTTGAGAGCTGCTTAAAGGTGCTCGTAAACAGACTCATACTCTGGAAATTATAGCTGTGCACGAAAGCTGGAGAAACCATAAATGCCCACTGATAATGAAACTAGCTGGACCAATGTGCTAGTCCAGCTGTCTGTCTGTCAGTGTCACAAGTGGAACAAAATAATCAGCTCACAGACATTCTTCCTAATACCACATATTCCATAAGACATTTAAAGACTTTAATAAATGGAATTCTATCAAACGCCTGCCAACTCTGCTACTGTCCTTCCTAAATAGTCATCTGAACTGCCCCTGAAACTGAGACCATGAGTTCTTTGGGAGGAGAATAATGATTTTTTATGCAAATGGGGTTTCATAGATGAGGATGGAGAATCTTGTGGTTTATAATGACTATAAAAAGGTGGCCAGGTATCAGAGAAAAGTCTCTCAAATCTATGTGATGAGAAGGATAGAAATGAAAGATTAGTGCAGTTATAGTTGTTTAGGAGTAAAGAAGCAAGAAAATGAAAGGTAGCGTGAAGGGGAAAAACAGTGAAAAGGAAAAACAAGCAGAGACAAACTGCTGAATCTCTCTTTTTCCAAAGAGAGAGAATGACCTCCTTGGAAAAAAGGTAGGCTAGCCAAATTGTCCCATGTAGCCATTGGAGGGTGAGGACTGGCCAATCTTCTTTGCCCACTGTAAGCATCTTGGCCATGGAGAGGACAGAGGAGGGAGATCATGGTATAGCATATGGAAAAGATTAAAGCAATGGGCAGGGACCAAATTTAAAAACCAACGGAAAGTCCTGGCTCTCACCCTTCTTTGGTGTTGACACTGAACCAAAGTTTTCAACATAATCATTGTCAAATAATTGTCATTGTATGAAGTGGTACTTGCCTCCCAGGGAATAACATTAAAGACATGAACGATGAAAGTGACTCAATCTAACAAGTGAGTATAAGCAGATCAAGGTGAAAGAATTTGGAAGTTATCAGAATGAGGGAGAGAGGCAGGAAACAATCTGGTGGAATGTTCTATAGGAAGCAGTATTGAAAACAAGGCAAGGCAACGAGAAGAGGATAGCAGGGCCCAGTGCAGGATGGGCAAGGGCAGGGCTAAGGAGCAGGGTCAGCTAGTAATCTTTCCAAAGAAAAATAAAACTTCCAGGACCAATCTAAAAGGGAATTGGTTGCTGGGTCCCTCTCATGCAAGCATCTAGGAAAGGAAGGAGAGAAGGTCTGGCAAGGAGGCTGATGCTGAATGGAGGATGCAGTAAAAAAGTAATCACATCTGATGTGGGCCAAGACCAGGTGCAGGCCTGGCACAGCTCACACTGACATGCACACCTGTCAGAAGTTGGCATATAATCCTACTCCAATCCAGGATCTGGGTGGAGTTTCTCCTGGGGAGAATTCATAAATACTTACCTTTTCAATAAAAGGCCAGAAAGGCACACAACACATCTCATAACCACAGAGCCACATACACATCTGGGTTAGCCCATCTCATGGTTCCCCCATTTCACCTGGACTTTGTACTTTATTTGCTAGAGTTGGAAAAACAGGACTGAAGTCACTTTCTTTTCTTGAGTAACCTACTGAATTTTTAAGGATTTACTAGAGATCAGCCCCCTCCACTGTTTCCTACTGATTGCTCCAAGGAGATTTGAGCATCTGTACAAAATAAATATGCAACGAGCATGACCAACTGACCCCAAGCTCTACTGGGTCCCAGTTCAGCAAGACAGTTACCTGTACCTTTGGCCAGCTACGTAGTACAGAGAGATTTTGGCCACTAATCACTCTAGCAATGTTGGTCACCATAAACCATAGTCTGAATGAAGAGCTTGAGAGCTAAACAAGCATTTTCTTAGACTCCTTTAGGGCCAGTCATACCAATTTTATCAGATTTATATATCTGTATATTTGAAGGTTTCACTTTCAAGTAGGTATAGACAGAAACATAAAACTGGTGAGACTGCAGAGGTGCAGATGCTTCTCCCCCTTAGTCCGCTAGGGGTGCTGGACGATCTGCAAATCTGGTATTGGGCTTTGACTTGAGCAAATAGTGTTTAGGGGCTTTAGAGTTTATAGGCATTTCTTCTTCATTTGGCTTTGTAATGGATAATAGAGAATAATGGACAACTGGCTGAATGAGTGAATGTTTTAACTAAAAAAAAAAATCAGTCTCAATACAGCTTACCTATTGGTTTGGGGACTAAACAGTCATGATCTGGCTCCACTTGCTAATTTAAACAACTGATTTTAGAGTTGCTGGCAAATGGCTTATGGCTGGGGAGAACAAATACTTTCATATCTTACAATCTCTATTGAGGAAAGAAAAGAACTCATGACCTAGTTTAGGAAATCATAGACTGATAGTATGAAGAGACAGGAAAAATGTAATCGCTATCTAAACCTACAGAATTGAGAGCAACTAGAACCACTGAAGGGGCTTTCATAATTCCCAATTTAGAATTGGAACAGAAATAAGAAAGGGCCTCAATTTCTCTATTTGACCATTTTCTGGGTCTTCATATGTGGGCCTGCTTGGATGTGAGACAAAGCCCCATGACTGTGGGTGGAAGATGGCTTTGGGCTCCAAGGTACTCCTTGGAAGGTTCCAGCTTTGGCCTTAATTACATGCTCTAGATCAGCATCTAGGCCATTTCTTTCTTTCTTTCCTTTCTTTCTTCTTTTTCTTTCCTTCCTTCCTTCCTTCCTTCTTTCCCTCCTTCCTTCCCTCCCTCCCTCCCTCCTTCCTTCTTTCCTTCCTTCCTTCCCTCCTTCCTTCTTTCCTTCCTTCCTTCCTTCCCTCCCTCCCTCCCTTCCTTTCTCTTTCTCTTTCTCTCTTTCTTTTTTTTTCTTTTTCACTTTCTCCAGTAATGGCTATAAGCAATAGGCCATTTCTTAATAAGCAACACTGACAGCTGCCTAACAGCAGAGTTCAGATGGTATACCTCAAGAGGTTTCAAAAACGGAGGAGCCTCCATGCAACAAGGAGCTGCAGATATTCGTTCATCAAGAAATGGTTAGCTCAGCTGGATGTCATGGCATGTGTCTGTAGTCCCAGCTAACTGGGGGGATGAGATGGGAGGATCGTTTGAGCCCAGGAGTTCAAGTCCAGGGTAATATAGTGAGACACCATCTCTTAAAAATTAAAAAGGAACTGGTCATCTCTAATAACTCATTGCTCTAAGTGGGAGAGAATACTTCTGTGTGGTAGTAAGGTGCATTTGAAAAAATCAGAAGATGGAGAAGTTTAGGTGTTAGGGCTTACTGTTCTGCCATCTCAGGAGAATCAATTATTCATGATTTCTGTTTCTTGCTGCTTTGAATCAACTTGGAAGATTTGAAGTGTTTGAGATACAAGCAGGTATTGCTTAAAATTCTATGTGAATGTTACAGCTACAGCCTTGGATGGTGGTAAGAAATGCAGGAGCAAGGCTCGGCATTTCTCCTTCATTCTGGAATTACAGAGTAACAGAATGGATTACGAGTACCACATCTGGTGTAAATTAAGGCTTCAACAGATATTAAAACAATTTTTTTTTCCAGTAAATAACCAACCTCTTTAGGCCACTGGAACAATAAATGTCTTTCCCAAATTGCATATTAGGGATGTCTACTCATAGAAAGACATTTGGGGATCTGCCTAATACTATCCCAGTGCTTTGGCTTCCCAGCTGAAGAAACCTGTCTCAACAAAAGAGACATCATGTATATGTAAAATAAGATCCTTGAAGAAAGAAAAAAGCTGAGCAGGTGCTAAGTAACTGTGGGCATGTGGCATCGTGCATTGCAGGAATCAGATGTTCCAAAGTCATCTCCATGTGGCTACCCTGACCAGCAATATGTTCCCTGCAGCTCTCTATCCACCTTCCCCCTTTCACCCTCCTCCCCTCCCCCCACCCCACTGTCTTCCATGGCAGCAAATTGACTCCTTAGGGTAGACTTCCAGTTCTTAGCACTCAAAACTGCCCAGGATGACAGTTGTCTATTAAAGTGGCTAATGGAGGTGATAGTCACAGCAGGTCATGGTGAGAAGAGAAAGGAAAGTAGTGAGCTGTGAAGTGTATCTGGTGGCATGAGCTTATTCTAGTGGGAGAGTGCCAAGCATCCTTGAATATTTCAGAGGAAATGGACTGGGGCAGGAAATCAATATGTGAATATATTTTTATTCTGCTGCAGAATGATTCAATCTGTGTTCTTCCCAGCAAAGGGATGGGTTGGGAGGGGCACCAGGGAGGAAAGCCTATGGCCATGCTCAGGCTTTCCTAGGCACCTAAAGGGAGGCTCCCAGAGCTGGAAAACTTATTCTAGCCTTCTCATTTACCTTCTAGAGGTGAAAATATTGCTTGAAAAGCCTTAAAAGTTCAATTCAAGTTTGTTTCCAGCCTGCCAAGATCTCTCCTTAAACCAAAGGCAATATTTTTTCCTAGGAGGCCTTTAAGGTGGCCTCAGTGGATGTTGTATGAGCTGAGAGAGCCTAGGAAATGGTTGAGGAGAGATGCTCAGTTTTTTACACATTTCTTACAGGTATGGAGTTTGGAGTGAAATCTGGAGTGGGGATGCCTATGCTCAAATATGAAGTCTTGGCAGGCATTCAGAGAACAGACATACAAAGAGAAAGAAAATCTCTTCATACCTTCATTTCTTCCTCCATTTCTGACATTTTGCGCTCCAAGGCTCGCTTCTCCTGTACAGGAACAATGAGACTATTGAATATTTATTGAATTCAGAAGGGAGTAAAAATGCTGCCTCTCAGCTGCTGTGTGATCAGCAGATTCATGGTCAAAGGGTTCGTCTACTGACCTAGGCAAACCTTACTCAGGAGATTTGAGCACTATCTGATCCTGCCACTTGTGGGATGGAGCTACCTCACTGATAAAAATCACATTATCAAAATCTCCTATCATAAAATTAGAAGATATATGGAGAAGCAACTTGCTCATATGCAAATGGACCAGGACACTCAGTTATTGTGTACAGGTTGAAGATTTCATATAATTTCAAATGTCTGCAAGTGACTAGGGCCCCTGCTCTCTATTATCAAAAAGGCATCATCATCTTCAGTAACGCTCTCCCTAAATTCCTAGGAAACTGCTTCTCTCATGATGGGGAGCAGATGGTGAGCTGGGAAGTAGACATTATTGTCTAAGAAACAGCATCTCTCCCCCTAGTTTTTAGTTCCCCTGTAGTACTCCTCTCCCCCTCCATTTCTCTTTCCCAGCGTCTCACTCTTGGTTTAGCCTGAACCCAATGAGGAGTTTTTGATCAGATGGGATACCAAGGAGGTTTGGTTACAGACCAAAGGAATAAAATGTAAAACTTAGCTGCTTTCCAAATTAAACAGACAACAACAGGACAGATGGGAACATATTATATCCCTAGGGTCAAATCAAAGCTAGGGTCCATCAATAAATCTAATTGAATTTTCCCAATCCAAGAACGTAAAATCCCAGAATAATATTCTGAGTACAGTTGGAAGGAGGTCAGCAATTGAACCAGAAATCCCCCCCTCAGTCAAAATGAGTGAAAGACTGTGTTGGCTCATGTTTCAAGTTGTAAGACCTAAATCAATGGCAGAGGGTCCCACTGAAAGCTTCCACTTTGTTCAAGGTGATAAAAAGGGTAAAGAGACCTTGGTGTGTGTGTGTGTGTGTGTGTGTGTGTGTGTGTGTGTCTGCAATAGAGTAAACCAAAAATGTTATGGGTTGTGTGTATATGCAGTTCTGCCCACAGTCAGAACATTGTATGAGATGACCTTCCGAGGACCCTTCCCCACCTTAAGATCGAATATGTGGAAAGTACTAACATCTGAGGAAATCAAAAAGACTAGCAATCAAATTACTGCCCAGAGTCAGACAAAAAGAATTTATCATCAAGCTGGGAATGGAATGTGGCAGAACTCCCTCCTTCTTAAGATGGACTTTTTTCCATTGGCATGAACAACAAAGTTAGAGAGAGTCAGAAAGAAGAGATGAAATGGGGGAAAACAGACGTGCACATACCCGCTTCTCCATCTCCAGCACTGATGATCGGTCAGAGGTCTTTTCTTGTTTCTGCTGGTGCAAATGGAAGAAAAACAGTTGTTACTTAAGTTGTCTCAGGGCCAGTAGAACGTCCAGTCTAGTTCAGCTTCACTACTGGACATCTAGAAATAAACAGTAAAGCTTTGGATTTCCCCTATAGAAGGAATCCCCAGCAAACAGGTTCTGGTAGATCTCTAAGCCTAACATTATCACCTCTCTGAAGTTTGCAGGATTCCCTCTGAGGAGGGGAAGGCAGTAGTAGTATTCCCTGAAATTACAAAGACATTGCTCACAACACACAATCTCTCTCTCTTCCACTAGGTCTTCAATGCCAATTATAGTCTTGTATCTCACCAGTCTTCTCCCCTCTTCATTCTTTGAATAATATCACAACCCAGAGGAAATTAAAAAATGGCTTTTCTTTAAAAGGCTGGCAGCTCCTGAGCTTGAATGTCTAAGGCCAATGGCACTTGTCTAAATAAGCCTTTCCCCTATTCTTTCTGTTTTGGGAATACCATTTTTCTTTTAAAGCAGTGGTTTTCATATGCGGATGGGCTTTCAGGAGTTCTTAGGAGTCTACTCATGGCATCTGCCTTGCTTTGAACAGAGGCACTCCACTTTTATCTGTCTTAATATTCAGCTTTCAGATAAGGTAATTTTATTTGAATAAAAGATTTAGAATGTTTATTTTAGATCATCTTTGACTTAAATTTTGCAGAGGGGCTGAAAAGATTTAGCCTCATGGCTAAAAACCAGAATAACCTCAGATAATGACCCTTTCTTAAAAAGGGAATGAAAAACCCTTAAGTCCCTTTTGGCTGTATGGTCATAGAACTCAGCAGAATTTCTAACATTCAGTAGACATTTAATAACTGCTGGGTGATTATTTTTATTTTGCTTAGTGTCATGCAGAGACAACATTTAAATAAACATAGAAATTATGCTGGTTGGCCAGCTGCAGTGGCTCACACCTGTAATCTCAGCACTTTGGGAGGCCGAGGCAGGCAGATCACGAGGTCAGGAGATGGAGACTATCCTGGCCAACATAATGAAACCCTGTCTCTCCTAACAATACAAAAATTAGCTGGGCATGGTGGCGCGTGCCTGTAATCTCAGCTACTCGGGAGGCTGAGGCAGGAGAATCGCTTGAACCTGGGAGGCGGAGGTTGCAGTGAGCCGAGATCACGCCATTGCACTCCAGCCTGGCGACAGAATGAGACTTTGTCTCAAAAAAAGAGAAAGAAATTATGCTGGTCTTCTTGCAGTGGTTTTTCTTTTTTTTTTTTTTTTTAAATTAAGGAATAGCCAGAACTAAGAGTAAAACTCAGAATTCTGTCTCCTGTTCCGGGCTTTCACCTTCAGTTCAGAAGGGCATGGCCATCTGCCTTTATGCTGCATCTACTATGAAGCAGAAGGAAAAGAAGAAAATGCAGAGATTCTACAGCTTGTTCATATTCCCATAAGTCCTTCTTTCCTAAGCCTAAGGAGCTGTAGAAGCTGTGATGATTTCATGATTTTCAAGGTTTATATACACAAATAACTAGTTTTTTGTTTGTTCTGTTTCAAATTTTGACTCCCTTAGAGTATGAGTGGATCGTTTATGTAAAAATATTGTGTATGCTCATATGGTAACTGTCTCCATCCAAACGTGTGAGGCTGACAAGCCCTCCCTCCACTGTCCTGCCAAACAACTCCATTTTTGGTAAACAGCAGAGACTTAGTTTGTAGCAGCACCATTTCTTCTGAATTTCAATAACTTGTATTTGGCAAAACTAAGTATATTCTGACACACCCAGCAAAGCAGTTGGCTGGAGAGTAAATGCTTTTCCCCAGCAACTGGAAAGGCTGATTTTATTTTCAATGCCCTCTGTGCAAGTCAATGTTAGCAGCTTGTTAGACTGCTCGCTGTTATAAGGCACGGGCTAGTGGAAATGCTGAGAACCCCTAAAGGTCAAGACATATGTTGTCAGAAGCTTCTGCTGAGGAAAGTGGGGAGCAGGTGAAACTGCTCTTCTTGTGGTTCCTCACATGACTGCATGACTGTTCCTTAATTTTCTGTAAAACAATCCTAGTAATAACTGATGAAAACCAGCATAAGATCTGTATTTATAAACCACTGCCAATATGTGGCACCATTCAGAATAAAAATTAGCCTCAGATTTCTTCTGAGGGTCTACTGTGAATGAGACATTTTTTTTGCCTGGCTCAATAATGCTGGAGTGAGAAGAGACCTTAAGATTTATTCTGTCTACCCACCTGCCTTAAGGCAGGGTTATAACTATGTGTGTGTATTTTTTTCTTTTAGATTTAGAAACCTACTTTTCTTATTCCATGAAATCACTTTAAGCCTAGTTATTATCTATCTGTGTTGCAGTAGGTCTCAGGAATTTCCAGTAGAGCCATGTTGGACTACTATTATCAGGAAGAAGAGGGTGGCTCTTCTAAGCTGATAGGCAGTTCACAGGACAGGCCAACCATTTTGTACCTGGGCAAGCCCTGCTCCAGAAAGTGAGTGTCCTGGCTGTCTTGCTGGGGTTCTACGCAGCTCTGTGGGGGTGTCTTGCAAGTGTTGGCACCCTCCTGCTCATCCAGTTCCAGAGGGGTTACAACAGGATGATTAGAGGCTACTCAACCACCCCTGCCCTCCAAACTCCATGCACTTGGTACTGTATAACCCTAGCATTTTAGTCTTTGCTTTTTTATAGCCAGCCATATTGCCAGAATGACTAGCCACCTCTGGTTTTCATTTCAAGCCTTCCTGGTAAAGAATCATTTAACTTCAGCTTTCGAAATTCTGAGTCCCCAGGCATTCTAGGAGGGAAATAACTCAACAGGTTTCCTGTTAACTCAGCAATAACCTAAGGCAGTGCTTGCTTTAGCTTTCAGCGTTTGTTTCACTGGTGATGAGGTTATTACCTCCAGCATCCTCTAAAGCATCATCTAATTAAATCAGACCTGGCAGTGAGAGTTTATGGGTTATTAGTCTTTCTGCCACTAATATTCCTTATTTGTAGGCTGAAAAGGGTAGTGGCTTGCGGAGATAACATATGCTACAGAATCTTTGCTTTGGGACTTCATCCTATGTTGTGGCACCACCTTTGCCTTTGATTTGTTATATGGCCTAAGCAAACCACTTATTTCTCTAGTCTTAATGTATTACCTCTCTGCCCTAGGTTTATAGTGTCTTGCTTGTCTCTCTACCAGTGGTGATATGTAGATAAACCGAACTGAAACATAATGAACAAGACAAGAGAAGCTGTCTACGACTAGCTTTGTAGTTCTGGTTTATACTTTTCTACGAAGAAAGAAGTAGATGATGATCTATAGTATTAATAATTAGAATTCAGACCATCAAGAATTGTTCACTGAATTATCAGTTTTCCATTTTAAGTTAAACACTGATTGAAACCTAAAATCAAATCAGAATCTAAGAAGCTTCTATCTCATTGCCCCTGAGAAGGCCTGACCTTGACTCTGTCTCACTTCCTGACCCTTACAGCTCAAGTCCAGTTTGCTTTCTCACATCAACCCTTGGTTCCCATCTTTTTTCTTCTTCTTCCCTCTTACCTGGGCCACCTTCTCAAGCTTGGATTTTATATCTGCTAGCTCTAGCTGGGCCTCCTGAAGTTTTGTTTTCAGTTTTTGATTTTCAGTCAGGGCACTCTCATAGAGCTAGAGGAGGGCAAAAAAGAGGATCAGGGCTCACGTTAGAATTCACACCGTTTCATCACTTGAGAATGCCCAGGGCTCTGTGCCCCAAGCCACCACTGTATGGTAGATAGAGAAGATGAAGGAAGTGTAGGGAGCAGAGTACATTCAGCCAACTGGGCTCTTGCTTTTTCAAAGTGACGAACACAAAAACAATGACGATGCTCCAACTTCAATAATGTTAATCTCCGGGGGAAAAACAGTCATTCCATTTTATCCTATGGGACATTTTCACTGCTCAAAAAAACAATGAAAAAGAGAATTATTTTTTTGGAACCAGCCTAGCGTGTATATTGATTTTAGTCAAGTTCTCCTTAACAAAACATTAACAGAACAGGAACTCCTTCTTCCCTTTTGAGACAGGGGCTCGCTCTGTCACCCAGGCTGGAGGGCAGTGGCACGACCATACCTCACTGCAGCCTTGACCTCCCAGGCTCAAGCAATCCTCCTACCTTAGCCTCCTGAGTAGCTGGGACTACAGGCATGAGCCACCATGTCGAGCTAATTTTTCAATATTTTGTAGAGATGGGGGTCCCACTATGTTGTCCAGGCTGGTCTTGAATTCCTGGGCTCAAGTGATCATCCCACCTCACCCTCCCAACATGCTGTGATTACAGGTACGAACCACCATGCCCATCCTAAACTTTTCTTAACAAAAATATTTTTTCCTGGTATCTCAAACACCAGAAAGGGAAAGTTTTAAAGTCTACTCTTAGAGCTAGGTACTATTCTATAAGAACAAAGGAAATAAACTGTAAAGTGATGATGATTTTCTTTTTTCTTTTTTTTTAAACTAACACAAAGT
Source organism: Cacajao melanocephalus (assembly GCA_963573385.1). Lineage (NCBI taxonomy): Eukaryota > Metazoa > Chordata > Mammalia > Primates > Pitheciidae > Cacajao > Cacajao melanocephalus. Next base: position 26,874 of record CAUYLG010066752.1, read on the forward strand.
AGTATTTAGTTGATATTCACAGGACCTTATTAGAAGCACATGTTTGTTAAAAATAACAGTCTACCACATGATTCTCAGGGACTCAGAGAGACAGCATTAGGTTTTTTTAATCCTTTTTATATTCTGAATTTCTTACACTTCCAAATATCTGATTCTAACTATGTGTTTACTGCACTAAAAACAATATATGGCTGGGCATGGTGGCTCATGTCTGTAATCCTAGCACTTTGGGAGGTTGAGGTGGGAGGATTGCTTGTTGCCAGGAATTCAAGACCAGCCTGGGCAATATAGTGAGACCCAATCTCCACAAAAAATTTAGCCATGTGTGGTGGTGCATGGCTGTAGTTCTAGCTACTTGGCAGGCTGTGGCAGGAGGATCCCATGAACCCAGGAGTTTGAGAGTGCAGTTAGTTATGATTGCACCACTGCACACAGCCTGGGTAACAGAGTGAGACCCTGTCTAAAAAAAAAAAAAACAAAAAAACAAAAAAAACCACGCACCTCAATATATGAAGGGGTCCTTAGCTTTTTGGAGAGGAGAAGTAAACCCAGAAAACTGCAAGGAATTATTATTACTTATCTTTTCTTCTGATTATTCAAAACTGCAGTAATTTTTCTGGGTGTGGTGGGGGAAGGCTGAGAGGTTTACATGTCATCCAAGAACCGGAAAATTGAATAAAGAGCCTACTTTTTTATAATCTCTGTTGCTGTCTTCTTCTACACGGCTGGTCAGGGTGGCTAGACGGGCCTCCCGGGCCTCCCGACGGGCTCTTGCCGAAGCCCGGTCACCATAAGAATCACCGGTTGTAGGATTACTACCTCCTGATTCCAACCTGTGGGAGATAATATTAAAGGTAAAAATTGGTTTTGAGAACAAAGTGGTGGCGGGCCGGGGGAGGTAATGCTCAAGGGGAGTTTGAGCCTTTGCTAAGTATTTCAGAGCCCTGGCCAGAAACAACTCATAACATTCTTTCCTTCAGTCCTCTGCCAGCATTCCCAGACCTCAGGGCTAAACTGCACAAGCTGGAGAGGGAGGCCGACCATCATTTGCCAAGAATGAAGCTTATTGAAAAATTAGTGGTTTGGACCTATGTGCTGACTTAAATCTTAGAGCTTTTCAAATTAATTTAGGATTAAACAGCTTCCCTTAAAAGTGTGCTTTTAAAAGTAAAGGTTTCTTGAATTTCAATGGCTCTTGGAAAAATGATTACAATGAAATGTCAATGAATCAGAAACATATGGACTTAGAGATCTGAGCTGGAGGTTGAATAGGAAAGAAACGGCCACTAAGGGCATGGTACATATGTCTTTTAGGTGCTCTACAGGTTTTCTGGAATCCCAAACATTTTAGGGATACTACCACAGTGCCCAATGAGCTAGTTTTCTACCATTTTATCTATACTCCACATCAAGACTGCTGTGCCTGTGATTAGATTTTCTACATATTTTAGCAACTGAGCTCTTAGAGTTGATAGCGGTTTTATTTCCAATATTGGTAAGTTCATTAAGAGAAGGATCCCTCATCTGATTACCTGTTGAAGTGTACAACTATCACCCTAATCCTTAACACTGGTTTATATTTTTCTCAGACTTTGCTCTTTACAAATTAAAAGGCAGCCCCTCAGAGTGCTACATCCTGAACTGGGATGGTTTGAAGAGTCATAAATGTGAAACTTGGATCTGATGTGTCTGTCCTATGGTAGCTATTTGCCATAGCTCAGGGTGGCGAAGCTGAAATAAGTACTGGAAGAGGTAGAGCAGTAATAAGCAAGACACAGAGAAGGTAGAGGCAAAGTAATTAGCTCCTAATGACAATAGTGGCCACTTTTCATTTACAGAGATGCTAAGTCCCACATTCTTCAAAACATTCTTTTTCTTTTTTTGTTCATAGAAATCTCTTTATTGAGTTTCCTGATTATAAAAGCCACATATGCTTGCAGAAAAAGTTAATACTGAAGTATCTAAAGTACTAAGTGAAAGGGTCACCCCATAATCCTACCTAAGAAATAACCAATTTTGGCCAGGCGTGGTGGCTCAAGCCTGTAATCCCAGCACTTTGGGACGCTGAGGTGGGAGGATCACAAGGTCAGGAGTTTGAGACCAGCCTGGCCAACATGGTGAAACCCCGTCTCTACAAAAGGTACAAAAAATTAGCCAGGCGTGGTGGCAGACACCTGTAATCCCAGCTACTTGGGAGACTGAGGCAGGAGAATAACTTGAACCCTGTAGGCAGAGGTTGCAGTGGGCTGAGATCACACCATTCCACCATGGCCTGGGCAACAGGGAGAGACTCTGTCTCAGAAAAAAAAAAAAAAAAGAAAGAAAAGAAAAAGAAATAACACTTTTAACCGTTTAGTTCATATCCTTTCAGAATGTTAAGTATATCAATATGTTAAAATACATATTTCTATAAATAAATTCGGATAATATACACTGTTGTATAACTCCTCCTCCTCTCTATACTTATCACTCTGATTGTGGGCATCTTGCCATCTAAGTAAAAATAGATTTGCCTCATTAAAAAAAAAAAGACTGCAGTCTTCTCCATTGCATGCCTCTAAGGTAATTTAACTAATCTTCTATCGACAAACACTTAGATTTTTCAAAATCTTTAGCTATTATAAGCAATGCTAAAATGAACGGACTTATCTATAAACCTTAGTGCCTTTGTCCAATTACCTTCTTTGGATAAATCTTAAGAGTGTAACTGTTTGGTCAAGGGGTAGATATATTTTAAATGCTAATATACATATATTGCCATATTGCCCTCCAGAGAGATTTAATCCTTTCTAATCCAATAGTAGAAATATGATCTCTGTCACTAATTTAAATATTTTATTTTATTTATTTATTTTGAGATAGAGTCTCACTCTGTCACCCAGGCTGGAGTGCAGCAGCGTGATCTTGGCTCACTGCAACCTCCGCCTCCTGGGTTCAAGCAATTCTCCTGCCTCAGCTTCCCCAGTAGCTAGGATTACAGGTGCATGCCACCCTGCCTGGCTAATTTTTGTATTATTTAGTAGAGATGGGGTTTCACCATATTGGCCAGACTGTTCTCGACCTTCTGACTTCGTGATCCTCCCACCTCAGCCTCCCAAAGTGCTGGGATTACAGGCGTTGAGCCACTGTGCCCAGCTAATATTTTAAAATCATTATGAATGATCAATATCTTTGGTTATTTATATTTCATTTTTTTTTGTTTGTTTGTTTCTGAATTGCCAATTCATAGCCTTTGTTCAGTAGGGTAATCATCTTTTTCTTATTATAGTGGGGGAGCCTCCTATATAGTAGGGTTTTTAAAACTAATATAGGCTGCAAATATTTTTTTCTCACTTCACTTTTTGTCTCTGTTTATAGTGTCTTTTACTTAGAGATTTTAAATTTTAGATAATTAAATCTGATGATTTTTATCTTTATGGTATTGTCAGAGGCATATGAACCAGATAAACTCCATCTTGAATAGGGATTGGGTAAAATGAAGTTGAGACCTATTGGGCTGCATTCCCAGACGGTTAAGGCATTCTAAGTCACAGGATGAGATAGGAGGTTGGCACCAGACAGAGGTCATAAAGACCTTGCTGATAAAGCTGGTTGCAAGGTTGCAGTAAAAAGGCCGGCCAAAACCTACCAAAAGCAAGATGGCAATAAGAGTGACCTCTGGTTGTCCTCACTGCTACACTCCCACCGGTGCCATGACAGTTTACAAATGCATCAGGAAGTTACCCTGTATGATCTAAAAAGGGGAGGCATGAATAATCCACCCCTTGTTTAGCATATAATCAAGAAATAAGCATAAAAATGGGCAACCAGTAGCCCTTGAGGCTGCTCTGTCTATGGAGTAGCCATCCTTTATTCTTTTACTTTCCTAATAAAGTTGCTTTCACTTTATGGATTCTCCCTGAATTTTTTCTTGAGTGAGATCCAAGAACTCTCTCTCGGGGTCTGAATTGGGACTCGTTTCCAGTAATGGTACCACACTTGAAAAGGCTTTTCCTATATAAAGATTATAAAATATTCTCTTCTGCTAACTTTGTGATAAAACACTTTTCTCTTACAAATTGTAATCCATCTGAAATCCATTTGTTTGTTTTTTGGTATGGCTGAAGGGAAGGATATAGTTGATCAAACAGATAGGCAACTGTCCTAATGATCACTTACTGAATAATTATTTCCTCATTGAGATGAAGTCACCTTATACATGTGATTTTTTGAGGGCTATGGATTGTATTCCATAGGTCTTTTTGTTTATTCTTGAACTAGTGATTCACTGTTTTAATCAATACAGTTTCATAGCATACTTTGAAGGCTGTGGGGAAAAGTTTCCTTTCACAAATGACCATTATAATACAAGAGAGTTCACAAAAGATTAACTACAGTAAAATAACACTCCCCAACAATTTTGCAAAACTAAGTAATTTTCTGCTAGGTTAGAAGTAAACGATTTGTCCTCAGCTGCTGCCTGGTGAGAGGACAAGCAGAGGAAAAACATACGTAAAATTTAGAATATATTAATAAGGCAGAACCAGCTCAATACCAAACAAAGTATAAGGAAACTCATTTGCCCTATGCTTCCATAACCACATTTTCCCCCAGTTTCTTAATTTACACATCAGAGGAACAGTAGAAAAAGAAAGATTCCAACTTTTGGCTCTGTAGTCTATTATTTTTTATTTAATTTCTTCTTTCAGAAGATCAGTTTTGTACCCTTAGATACTAGGTGAAAAACTGCAAAGGGTCATTTCCCAACCTTTGATATCCTTTCTTAATTTTTCAGCAATTGCAAAAGAGGTCTTTAGTTCCTTCATTCAACAAACTACTAATGAGCACCATCTAGGCACAAGGTATTTTGTTGGATCCACTATTAAATAACAGTATCTAACCTCAATCTGAACCACCGAATTAGGTTAATTGCTCTTCTTCGAGCTCAGAATACCTGTCGTACTTTTAATGGGCACTGATTAAGTTCTGTTGAAATGATCTGTCTCTCTAGTGGCTCGTTAGCTAATTAAAGGTTAAGGATACTGTCTTATTCACGTTGTTTCCCTAATACCTAGCATGGTGCCTGGTACACTGGTGCTTTAAAAAAATTAATCTAGTGGAAGTCTACAGGGTGAATTGGAAAGAGGAGAATCTGGAGGCAGGAAGGTAAATTACTGTGATGGCTGTGGAAATGAAAAGGAAGGAAAGGATGTGAGAAACATTACTGAATTATTACATACAGCTAGGTTTAATTAGACATGCATTCACTCACAAGTATTAAGCATGCATATAAAACAGGGAGAGTTCTTACCTAGAAAGTCTTTCATGCTAGAGAAAGGAGACAAAAACAAAAACAAAAAAAGAAAAAAGAAAAGAAAACAGCATTAGCAAGAGACTGATTTGTATTATTTCCATCTATAAACGCACTTTTTAAATCAGATGGCTGAACTTCACAGCTGGAGATGGGGGTGCCGTTTAAGAAAAGCAATCAAATTGACTACACAAAAGGCGACAGCCCTAGTTCACACTTCTTTGTATGCCATGACTTACTAGATTTGAGGCTTTAGGGCTAGCACTGTTTTAAACTGTAAGTTAGCAAAATGTAAAATGATTAAAAACTTCTCCCCTCCCCTCCCCTCGCCCAACTAACTAGCCAGGCTTGTGTTCTAGGAGTGACTATCACTGACTTTCTATGTGACATTTGGCCTCTCTGGATCTCAAAATTCATTCTATTAATTTCCTTCAGTTCACAAACTCCTAACCTTGCCCTGAGTGAATACTGCAACTACAAATATTAAAACTCAAGAGACTTCCTCAGTTTCTCCCAGGTTGCTAGTGAAAGTAGAAGAGTAAGGGAGAGGGGAGAAGGTCCCATCCTAGTCCCTAGGATGCTGGTAAAAAGAAAGTACTCTAAGGTCTCAAAACAAAGGGGTCTTACAGATACAGCCGGTAAGCTTGGTCACTGTAAACAAATCAAACAACAAAAAGTGCTTATGTCTGTGTTTGATATTTATTTTTACTGTAGATGAACTTTACCCTCCTATCCCTTCATTTTTTTTTTTTTAAGAACTCTGGCAAATAAAAATTCAATTGATTTAAATCCATTTAATTATTATTTTTTAATTGTTAAACAAAATCTTTAAGACAGACAAGAGGAGGAAGAGAAACAAAGGTCCAGTAATCTATAAAATGGATAATGAATCCTTGAACTTCTGAGGAGTAGCTTAATGACACTGCTTTGCATTAAACAGTCCCTGGAAGCCACTGGTTTGTCAAACAACACAGCAGGACAAACCAACACACCACACCCTACAGCTGTCCAGAAGAAGTATACAGTGACAGCATATCTGACTAAAGACGACTGAATAGAGTCACCTTGATAAAGATGGCATTTCTTAATGCAATCTCTTTAAATTAGGGGTTGTACTCATCAGAATAATCTTGCACACTTTTGCAAAAACCTCAATACTGGAGATTCTGTTTCAGTAGGTCTAGAATGCAGCCTTCCTATACGTATTTTTAAAAAGTACCCGGGTGATTCTGCTGTACAGCCCTGGATAAATACCATTGTACTAAATGAAAGTTGTTTTGTTCTGCTTTGTTTTTAACATGGAGACATGCCTCTATTTGAGGTGGGAGAATCATTAAGACTCATTAAGTATATGGTATATTCTCATACATCGAGTTGAGAATCCTGAAAGTTGGAAATCTAAAATTCAGGACAATTCCAGGCATTTTTCCTGTCCCACATTTACATACCTAATCTCCAGTGGCACTTGTATGTATACCCCACACTATCAAAGCCTACTTTCTCAACTTTACCTAAAGTTTTTTTTCTTGATACTTTTTTTCAAAAAGGAAACTAAATTTTAATCACCTCTCAAGAACTAACATATATATTGGGGTGGGTGCAGTGGCTCACGCCTGTAATCCCAGCACTTTGGTAGGCTGAGGCAGGAGGATCACTCGAGCACAAGAGGTTGAGGCTGCAGTGAGCTGTGTTCGTGCCACTGCACTCCAGTTTGGGTGACAGAGTGAGGCCTCATCTCAAAAAAAAAAAAAAAAGTATGCAAGTGAAGTTGGAATCCTGGGCTATGGGCTATGTCACTCATCAGCTTTGTGAGAAGACCCAGAATCTAGGTGAATTAAAATTCACAGTCCAGGAAAACTAGTTATTGTGACATGTCAAATACTAGTGAATAATCGAGACTGAACTCCATACCAGGAAATGCAAAGCATCTATTGTATTTTAGAGCCCACTGTGTGCAGAGCCCTATAGAGGAGGCACTGAGGAAGAAGCAGAACAAGCTTCACCACAGAACCAGGAGAGCACTGTGAACATAATTAACAAGTTTGCCTGAAGCAGTGTAGAAAACACATGAGAATATGTGCTATGGAGATAACAGTGGTAACCCATTGGCTCCAACTAAGAAAACATAAAAGATATGAGTTTGGGGATGATCATTGTCGGGATTGGCAGACGATCATATTAGAGAAACACATACAAACTCACATTGTTTTTTTCCTGGTAACAAAGACCCAGAAGAGATACATACATTTAAAAAAAACATATTGTTATGGAGGGAAAGTTTCCCTAAAATTCCATCTTATTCCTAGTTATATTTTTAGTACCTACAGGGCCAGAACACGATAGATGTTCAATAAACACTCACTGAACTGAATTGTTAATGCTTCTGAGAAGTGTGGTGGGCTTGGCTGGACCTGAGTTCGAATTTCTGCTCTGACATCTAGCAATGTGACCTTGGCAAGTTACCACTTACTGTAACAGTAAGAATTAACTGTGATAACTACAAGGAAGTAGACTCTTAAAATGTCAGCTTCCCTCCACCATTCCTCTGCTTTCATTTTTTTAATGTAAGAATATCATATTAGGACAGGTGCAGTGGCTCACGCCTGTAATACCAGCACTTTGGGAGGCTGAGGTGGGCAAATCACTTGAGGTCAGTAGTTCGAGACTAGCCTGGCCAACATGGCAAAACCTGTCTCTACTAAAAATACAAAAATTAGCTGGGTGTGGTAGCACACGCCTATAATCCCAGCTACTCGAGAGGCTTAGGCATGAGAATTGGTTCACCCCAGGAGGTGGAGGTTGCAGTGAGTAGAGATAGTGCCACTGTACTCCAGCCTGGGAGACAGAGTAAGACTCTGTCTCAAAAAAAAAAAAAGAAAGAAAGAAAGAATATATTGGCTATTGATGCTGGTTAGAGTACCAAGGTATGAAGTAACAAAGCTTCATACCTTTGTTTAAGGGAAGCGAGTCCACATGCAACCAAATAAAACAATAATTTACAAGACCATTTAGTTTCTCTCAGTGCTTCTGGGTAGAACGGCCTTCAAACTATACCCTTCATACGGGAGTAGAACTCTTGACACTCTCTCCAAAGATGGGCTTTCCACACCCTCTTAGGTATGGAAAAATGACCCATTTACAATCAAACTGGTCCCTTGGGTTTTCTTTTTCTTCCTCCTATTGAATTGTTAGCCCATGTCTGCATGTGTGCACAGACTGAAGCCTAACTTTCTGACAATTAAATCATGCTTATTTGCTGACTTTTCCTTGAAATGTGAAACCTAACTTGAATTTTTTTTTTTTAGTTTCTTTTTTGTAAATATATTTGTTGGGTAAGATTTTACTACATCTTTAGCTTTAAATTCTTCTGTGTAGACTCTGGCAGCTGCCTCTATGATGAAGAAACAAGTGTTTTTTGTTTGTTTGTTTTTTCCATTAAAACAGGGAAATTAGGATTTTATCAAGCATCAATCTTAGCTATTATCTATATATCAAATGCTAATAATTTCCATTGCTTTATTTTTTAAATGACATGTAATTAACTCTTTTCATTTAGAATGTTCTGGACGCACAATTAAGCCAAGAAAGTTCTCAGACAGACATGTGACTGTATAGTATGGCTGTGGATACTGTATGAACTTCACTGAGGAGGTTGACATAAAATACACTTAAAAATTTAAAAAAACAGAAAAAATAGGTTAGCACTATCAAGCAGCAATCAGAAAAAGCCCACAGGGTTCCTGGATATGAAAAGGCAGATCCCAGAGGGTTTTCAAGAGACCTGAATTAATTTTTCCACCGAAGAGAGCTCAAGGAGGAAGGCAATGATAATGGTGCTCACGCTTGTGATTGCCACATCAGTTTTTGTCCATACAGACTTACTGCAGGAGTAAGGAGGTATTCCCTACAGCCACCTAGGAAGTTGATGACCGACATTCTTACTTCTGCTTGCTAGGAGTAACTAAAAGCAAACATCAGAGTCTGTTGATTAGCTTTTAAAGGTTTGTTAAGATTGCTTGTTAAAATTTCTTTTTGGGTAACCTTTTATAAAATGCGTAGGTGATGAGTGATCCAGCAGACAAGGCAGTAGACAATTTACCTAGATCCAGATAGCAGAGAAAACAGTTTGCAAGTTCATCCTCAATCTTTCCTCGCTACCTCTAACATTCCCTCTAACATTTTACCTGATTTTTGGAGCTACGCGGAATCCTTGTTGTTACTGTTGTTGTTTTTAAGTATTATTGTCTTCAGGGTCTAGCCTTAGCAATGTCCCGGGAAAGTCAACCCTACCAATTACAGGAGAGCATATAAATCTCCTAAAACCTCAGAGATTAGTGAGATTTGGATGCAGTAGAGGTAACACAGTTACCTTGATACAAACAATATTATTAAGGAAGAAAACTGGACTTCTAAGGGTGAATTATTCTCACCGTAATATAAATGGTTTCCTTTCAGCTTTCTAGCCTAAAAAGAGTAAGGCAAGATAGTTTAAAAGTATGTAGGGTTTAATATTTAATTCCCCCAATTCTGATAAAATGGCTTAGGTTTATAGATCACACTTCCTTACTAATTGTCACTGGTGGAATACTTCTAGAAACTATTGTTTTGCTTGGCTTCTTGATACCCTGAATAATCTGGGGTTTGATGAAAAAACACTAGTTGGATTTAAGGAAAGAGAAGTCAGAGTTTCTTGGGTAAAGAGGCAGAGTGGCTGGATTGATACAGAAGATTTGATTTTTCCTCTTCATCCTGCTGTCATTCAAACTAAGCACAGATCAAATCGACTGTTAGGCTGACATGGTCTGCCAACCCTGCAGACTACTGAGTAAATCCAGGGAGCAGGAGGTAAGGCAAAGTGGGAGTTTGCCTAAGTGATCTCAGGGGAATAGTGAGCCAGGAAGTGACATCAGAGGAGGCAAACAGAACATAGGGTAGGGAAATGAACACTGAAGCTTCTCCCAGAGAAGAGGGCAGCCAAGTGGGCAGGAAATAAGGGGAAGTCCTAGAACACAGGGCTTAGGGACTCCAGCCAAATCGATGATCCTTCAGAGGCTAGGAATGTGGACTTATCTTGTCTATGCTCTGGGAATGGTCCCATCCTTCCATCCTCTCACCTCTGTACACTCTCTCTCTCTCAAAAACAAGTTATTCTACTCTGTAAACAGAGTCTGAATAGCTTATCTGAACATGATGATACCATATATTATAGAAAAGGCATGAATCTTTTATCCAACTGATAGGTTAATTTACAAATATGTTGTATGCTCTAATCTGGAAGTCTTAGAACTTCTATAAATGTTTTTGTTAAAAATTGTTTTGCTCTACCTTCTACTGAAGACAAATGATGGCAACTAAAATGAGACTCTCTGGTGTGTCTGAACTAGACAGAAACTGTTCAAAGAAGGAATTACTTTCACAGCTTTTATGGCCCAATTGGGGGCAATAGATAATGTGCATGAGACTCTGGAGGAAAAAGAGTCTAAAAGCCTAAAAGCTGCTCAGAAACCAGTATGAATACAGAGAGCAGAGGTAAAAAGAATGATTAGCTAGATAGACCCCAGTTTTTAAAATATCCCAAAACTAAGAAGCAGGCTTCTTCCTTTCATACTTCTTGAAATTCTCCCATAATAATCTCATTGCTTGGGCCTGTTTCTAATAAAAGAACAGAATGAAGATCACCATTAATTCAGATGGCAATCCTAGAAAGGGACAGAAACCAGACTGGTTTTGATTTGTGAAATGTGTGGGTCCCTCATAACACCAGAGACTGGCTTAGAAAAATTCCTACAAAAGCTTTAACTTGAAAGTTATCAGGAGTTCAGGAAGGCACATAATTAAAACCAAACTCCTTCTACCAAGTTTAAAATAAAATTGTGGCTCAGGAAAGCTGGGCCCAAGGGAAAGGAATGAGACCAAGTCACATGTCTTCTGCCAAGGCTGAAACTGGTTTAACTCATGTTCCTTTGGGAGTCATGGCTTGACCCCACAGTGATGGGAAAAAACTCCTATTTACATTTTCCCTGATGAGGGACTAAGCAGAAGAAACATTTTATATTATGTTCTTGTGTACTAGCTGAGCCAGGAGAAACAATTTGAGCTATTCCGGGATGGCCTACAGAAAACCATTTTCTTTCCCTTCAGTATTCTCAGAATATTGACTGACGATGAACAAGCCAATGATGTGAGTGTGGCTGCAGGAAGGATCCTTCAAATTTTCAGAGGTATTACAAACCTCATGATGGTCTGAGTTAATTGCAAAATAGTATAATTTTCTAACTTTTGAGTTTAAGAATCATTCTGGTTTCATATATATGTCCAAGAAAGACAAAAGTTTTCCAGCCTTCTATCCTTTTTTTTTTTTAAGACAGAGTCTCATTCTGTCGCTCAGGCAGGAGTGCAGTGGAACGATCTTGGCTCACTGCAATCTCCGCCTCCCAGGCTCAAGCGATTCCCGTTGCCTCAGCCTCCCGAGTAGCTAGGACTACAGGTGCACACCACCATACCCGGCTAATTTTTTGTATTTTAGTAGAGACAGGTTTTACCATGTTGGCCAGGATAGTCTCAATCTCCTGACCTCGTGATCTGCCCACCTTGGCCTCCCAAAGTGCTGCAATTACAGGCATGAGCCTCCATGCCTGGCCCCAGCCTTCTATCTTAAGGGAAGAGAACTCTTCACAATTTAAACAGACATGATTCTTAGGAAACTTGAAATAAGGAGAATCTACCAGTCTCTGACTTTGAAGTGGAGCCTGCATTGTTCCAGCAATTTATCTGGGGATCCTGAACAATCTGGAAATAAATGTGAGGGTAGAACAGGAATTTCCAAGATTTATGCAAAGATGCGACAGTAGAAGACAATGACAATGAGGCCTATGCTGGTATTTTTGTATTAAAAAAATTAATATTTCCTTAATAACATCAAATTTTCAGTTTCATTGTTTTCTATTGCTGCCAAAACAAAATTTAGTGGCTTGAAAATCCATTTATTATCTCCCAGTTTTGTAGGTCAGAAGTCTGCACAGCTCTGCTGGGTTCCCACCTCAGGTTCTCAGTGGTCTGAAATTAAGGAGTCTGCTGCTGGCTTTTATCAGGAGTATCTGGGGAATGATCTGCTTCAGGATCATCCAGGCTGTTGGCAGAAATCCAGTCCTATGTGGTTTCAGGTACCCACTGCCTTGCAGGGTGGTGGCTGCTTACTGCTTGTCTAAGCTCCTATATTCCTTTTCACACAGCCCCTCTGGTTTTCAAACCAGCAATGAAGCATTGAGTTCTTTTCGCACTTCACATTTCTCTGACTTCCCCTTCCATCATCTGCTGAGAAGGCTCTAGGCCTTTACAGACTCACGTGATTAGCTCAGGCCCACCCAAAAAAAACCTCCCTAATTTAAAGTCAACTGTGCTATGTAACATAACAATCATGGGAGAGCTATCTTGTCATACATGTGGGGTCTAGAGATTAGGCGAGGACATTTTGGGTAGGCATTTTAGAAATTCCAACTATCACAAGGATCCCCCTTAAAAAAAAAAAAAGGTCTAATTTATCTGTAACATCCTAAAAGAAACATCCATAGTACACGGCCTCTCAGCTGCCCTGGGTGATTACATACATTCAGAATCAGAGCAATACCAAAAGTACCGTCTTATGCAGGGAGAAAACCAGATCCATGTGACCTGGTATACGTATGTGTAAAAGAGCATACTTCCAAGGAAAAATGAGCTTTTCAAAGCAGGTATTAAATCACATATGTCTTCATCGTAAGTCTTGATATGCAACTACTTAATACATACAGAACTACTTAATATATACAGAACAAAAACAGTTAACTATAATCAAATATAGTACTTACATTAGTTCATATTATAAATATTTCTGAAAAATCTCATATGCAGATTGTGACCACCTTATCAATTTAAGGCATGTAAAAATGAGATCATGTAATGTCACCTCACATATTGCAGTATACTTCACTATATTTTAAAAGAAAAACCATTAAATTCATTACATGATAGAAACAGACTTATCTTTTGTTGTCTCTATTGTGCTACCTAATATTATTAGAATTTTAAAGCTCTTAGTGGCTCTATGCAGGCCTACCTCCCCTTTGTGAATATTTCCAGCTTCTGAAGAATTTCTGGATCTTTTGGGAACTCACATTACAGAAGGAAATATATGGATATACTAAGGCCTCCATAAAATACGTAAGGCAAGCCATTTTATAATTCATAAACTCTTGTGATTCATAAATGCATTTGCAGGCTCAGGCATATTCTCCATCTAGCCTTTCACATGCTGTGTACCACATGTGATGAAAATGACCAACAGGGGAATGAGGAGCTCTAAAACTTGTGTGGCTTTAGCACATGGGTCACATTTCTCACATTTAATATCTGTTTTTACTTTCCTCATGGCTTGGAGTTTTAGGTTCACACAGATGTGTGCAGCCATCTGAAACTATGAAATACATTCAAATGATTAAAAAAAAAAACAGCCTCATGAACACATAAGAAGCCTGATCAGTCCCCGCAAAAAGAGTCTAATAATACAGCATAGAGCATATCATAAATTTTAAAAGTCCTTATTTAGGCCTTAAATTCCCCTGTTTGAGTTTCACTCCATTTCTCTAAGTGAGATTCCAGGTCTCTCCCCACTAGTCTGTCAAGGCTCTTCAACAGATGATGTTACTGACCACCATTACACCTCCTTAGGAAGTCAGTTTTCCATGAAGCCTGGGAAGAGATGGGTTTTTTCATATGGTAAATGTCATCGTCCAGCAGCCTGTTTGGGTAGCAGTCATTTTAATTTTATCTGGACTAGGCTGTGAACTAAAACTTTTGCAAAGGAATTAGTGAGGCTATCCAGACCTCACATTTCATGAGAAAATAAATATTAATACTTGGGACTTAAGTAACATAAGGTAGAACTTTTTATTTCTGAGTAGATTCCACAGAAGGTCAGAGTCTTTCTTTGTTCTTAGCTTTTTCTCTTTCGATTCTCACAAAAGCCAAAATATTAACTCACATATTTTAGAGCGACAGATATGCTAGCAAATTGCAATAAACAGGAATCTGAACTGACTTGGGCAGACTTATGGTTAGCCTTCATATTAGAAGTGAGAATCTCAAATGTGTGGCCTCTGAATCCTTTCCAGATGGCTAAATGGGATAGGAGCTGAGAGATCAAATCTCAGGCAGCAGCATTCATTCTCTGCATTTACATTAAGTACCTGTGTGTGCCCAGCCTTGTAAGTAGTACTTAGAAGAATAAAATGGACAATTACAGAATATAAGACATGGTTCTTTGATCTCAAAGAGCTCTTCTTTGAAGCGGAAAGATAAGCACACCCATAAAACAATTAGAGAGTAATGCAAGAAAGTAATTGAATGGAATCAAATGTTAGACCTTCTAGTACATACAGTAAATAAAAAGGGGCAGTTAGGAAAGAGAGAGACCAATACTGACTAGATATTTTTGTTAAGGCAATAATGGAAAGAACAAGCCTAGTGGATACATCAGCCTGAAGTTTGAAACTGGGTGGTCATGAAAAATGACACTGTTATCTGTGACTTGTAAGTAATCTTACATAAGTTGGGGTCTTGCGAGGGCCACAGTTATCCCAAAGTGCTACTCTGCCTTGAAAGACAAAGCGCAGAAGGATAAAGAACCGAAGCTTTCTTTGATTCTTCCACTTTCATACCCCCAACAGGGAACTTGAGTCTTCAGATGCACAAGGTTCTTATGATTTTCCAGAGATGAATAGGTATTTTAAAATGTAGACTTTTGGAACAGGGAATGCTTTTGTGGTTTATTTTCTTGGTTTTGGCAGGGAAGTGTCTCCTCAGATGAGAAAAACCTCAGTAATTTAGGCCCTACTACTAATTCAGAACTTGTTATAATTTAACAGGTCCTGAGTTTTATCATAGATACTTATAAGTACTAAAATGATACACAGATATCATTTTATATATGATATATGAAAGAGACAGAAAGAGATTCTCACTCTGTCAAAGTGTACTGGCATGATCATGGCTCTCACTACAACCTCAACTTCCTGGGTTCAAAGTGATCCTTCTGCCTAAGCCTTCCGAGTAGCTGGGACTAGAGGCATACACCACTACACCTATTTTAAAATGATGTAATTCTGACTTTGGCTGGGCGCAGTGGCTCATACCTGTAAGCACAGCACCTTGGGAGGCTGAGACAGGAGGATCACTTGAGCTCAGGAGTTTGAGACCGGCTTTGTCAACAGGTTAGTGAGGCCCCAGCACACCTGTAGTCCCAGCTATTAGGGAGGCTGAAGCAAGAGAATTGCTTGAGGCCAGGAGTTCAAGGCTACACTGAACTGTGATGGTGACACTTCATTCCAGTCTTGGTGACAGAGCAAGACACTGTCTCAAGAAAAAAAAATTCTGACTTTTTACTAATCTAGGTTTATCTGTTCCTGTTATTCTGTTACATTTTTCCTTCTTTAAGATAGCTTTTGTTGTCACCATCTCACTTTCCAAGTCAGATTCAGTAGTCAGGGATATTGGTAATAATTTAGGAGCTATTTAATGAAGAGACAGTAATTCTACTGGAACACCTACACACCTTACTGGTTAACACCAAGGCTCTTGATCCAGACTGCTGGCTCCAGCATTTACTAAGTTATGTGATCTTACATGATTACTTAACCTCTCTGTCTCAGTGTCCTTGTCATTAAAATGAGATAATGGTATTTAGTGTTTACAGTTATCGAATATATTAAATGAGACAATAAATGTAAGTGCTTGGTACAGCACTGACAGAGTAAATGTTCAATAAATGTTAGCTATTGATATTACTACAGTTTTCCCTGCTTTTTTTCTATTTTCTGTCTTGTCCCACTTTGGTCTTTTGGTTCTCCCAATTCTTGTTGGCTGCAAGAGGAATAAGCTCAAATAAATTCCTCAGCACTCAAATAAAGGGTTTTGATTATTTGTAGATTTTGATTATCCAGGCTAATTCCCACTTCCCTTTCTAATCTACACACATTTAAGGTCATTATTTTACTGTCTGGATGGATCTATGTTCTCTCAGACATCCAACCATCTAAAAGTTGATTTTGGAAATCAATGCAAAACATTTTTGAAAATGATGTAATATAGTCTCATCTATTTTACAATTTTATTTAAATCTAGAATATTTAACTTTTCATACAAACAACTTTTAAAATAGCCACTTGCAATTTTACACACAACTCCTATATGAAAATGTTGCTTTCACAATGAACTATGAAGAGAGGCTGAAGTCCAGACACACTTTTGGAATCTTTATCTCATCATGTCCATTGGTAGAACTCTCTGCATGCTGTGTAACCAAAGAAGGCTGTTGGGTTTTGGAACTGTTATGAGAACAAACATCCCAGTTGTGGATAACCATCACCCACTGCATGATAACCAAGTCAATAATAGAATAAAAAAGAAGCTTATAAGAAATAAAAAGCTGATGAAAGCCAACTCTGATTGTTTCTCTGTGGTCTTCTTACTGTAATGAATTGCCAGCTCACCCAAATATTATCAGATTAAGAAAAGAAATTAAAAACCAACGCTGAATAGTCTGGGAACTTTTCCAAACTTTAAAAAATAATCCCTTGTCACACAGCTAGTTACGTACTGAAAACAAAACTAGAACCCAGCATAAAACTCATAACCAATTGACCCTTAACTAAATTTCTGGATCCTTTGAGAACTGAAACTTATCACTATAACATAAGTTTGACCACAATACCTCTGAACAAAGAAACCAGATACAAGACCTGCTGTCTTTCTGCAAGTGATTCCAGTGGTGATGGAATACGAAAGAGCCATTAGAAAAAGAAACATCTCTTATCTGCTTGTGGTTACTTCTCTCGAGGTTTATACCCTCAGCCCTTCCTTACACTACATCTACTCCTTAGACAAGCTCACCACTCTTATGGCTTCAAACATAAATATCAGCATTTTTAGCCCATGATTTTCTCCTAAGTGTCAGACCAACCACTTTCTGGAAATCACTATGTGAACGTCTGAAAGTACCTCTAATTCAACATAATCCAAAAGTGAAACCATTTCCTCACTCAACAGCCTTTAGCCTCCTGTGTTTGCCAATTCAATCTTATCATACTATTTTATTCTTTTTGAGACAGGGTCTCATTCTGTCACCCAGGCTGGACAGCAGTGGTGCAGTCATGGCTCACTGAAACCTCGACCTCTTGAGCTCAAGCTATCCGCCCATTTCAGCCTCCCAAGTAGCTAAGAGTATAGGCCTGTGCCATAATACCTGGCTAGTTTTACAATTTTTTAAAGAGACAAGTGTTACTCCATTGCCCAGGCTGGTCTCAAACTCCTGGGCTCAAGCAATCCTCCCACCTCTGCTTCCTAAAGTGCTGGAATTACAGGTGTGATCCCCTGTACCTGGCCCTTACCATACCATTTTCTACCCAGTCACCCAAACCAGAGACCTGGTAGTCACACCCTACTCTGCCCTCTCTCAGGCTCATCCTGACCTCTATTCTATCAGTCCATGTCTTGTCAATTCTATCTTCTAAACAACTGAATGCTTCTCTGTACTTCCCAGAAAAAATCTCTCTGCCCAGGACCGTAACATTTCTCACTCGGAATACTGCAATCAAGGGCCAATGACCTGATCACGTCCTGACCCTCCCTCCCAATCCAGCTTCCGCAGCTGCCAAAGTTATTTCTCTAATATGCAATTCTGAGCACAGCAACTTTACTTCAAATCTTCATTCCTTTATTCTTTATCCACAGGATAACTCCTCAAATCCTCAAAATTATATACTAAGCCTCACATGACCTGGGTTTGCTAAGCCTCCTGCCTCATTTCTTATTACACTTCTAAATATATCTTTCGTTCCAGCCACACCAATACACATCTCTCAGAATAATGCCATTATATTCTCATATTCTTTTTCTACCTTTGTGATGTACTGTTTCCTCCTTTGTCCATCTAGCTTCTATTGTTCTCCAAACATCAGGCTAATGTATTAACCACTGGCTGATCTAAAATACCCGGAACCTATGTCTTTATTAGAAAATTCACCTCCCTGGTGTTCTAATTCTTGATTTTCTTTATCTCCCCAATTAGACTGCCAATTCTTTGAGGGCAGGAAATGTGTCTTTCATTTATGAATTCCAGTGTCCAATATAAAGCCTACTACAAAGCAGATGCTCATAAAATGTTGTGGGAGGATTCACAATAGGTCAGGTGGCTTTGATACATATTTATCATGAAAATAAAATTAGAGTAGAAGGGCAGGACACCACTTGCAGGAAAGGAGCTGATGCCTTTGAAGCTCTCAGTCTCTCTGGTCAACAAACTAAGACTTCAGATGGCATATCCTCCGGCTCTACGTAGGACATGAATTAACTAGGCCAGTCTCTACTTGGAATTAATGTAAGGCTCCAAATGGGAAAGCTACTTTTATTGCCACAGGTTTTACTGTTCTAGGAAGATTCCTTGGGCTGAACAATTACTGCTATTGATTTTCCTTGAGTGGAATAAGAAACCCCAAAAACAAATACACTAGTGGTTTTAATTAGGCAGAAAAAAATGGTTAACGGAGTGCACTCTTAATTAGCATTGTTCATCCAAGTGTTTCTCATTCCATGACAATGGATTATAAAGTGAAGTAAAAATGGATTCCAGATTGGTAGTGCCTCAGATGTAGTGTTGGATGTACAGAGGATATGATAATATGCTAAAGAACTGTTTGGAGCTTGTCAGAGGAGGGTACAAAGCACATGCAAAAAATAATTATCAACACTGACAGTCTGGAAGGCAAAGAGGCAGAATGCCTCTGGTCTGCTAACCAAAGTCGCTATGCAGACAAGCTTTCATGAAGCCAACAACACTTTATCATCCAATTATTTATCAAAGGTACCCTAATTAGTTTGTAGGACTGGTTATAAAACAAAGCTAATTGATTAAATGTTCTCTTTATGTACATTAATGGCTGAGTGAAAAATATTATGTAAAATCTTTGTATTTGTTTTCTCTCACTGTTTTAAATTGAGATGTTAGAACTGAAGGAATAGCAATCCAGATTAAATGGGAAAATGCTACTGATCTTGGTTTATAAATGCAGTTCAAATCCTATTACAACAAATACCAATTCAATGAAAATCTGCCTAATTAAAAGATTTCCAAGGTTCAGTTGATGACCCACTTCAAGATTTATTCAATAAATAAATATCAGATAAGCACTACAATTTGGACATCCTCTAGTATTTGTTTCCTTTAAATATATCCTGTACTGAAACAATTTTAAATTAGCAAATAATAATTTGAGAATATTGACCAAAGATTACCTGGCTCTCACTTTAAGGATAATTTTAAAATGCTAAACCATCTAAATTGAGTAGTTCCCAATTTAAAGAATTTATAAACATTAGACCCAATAATATACATAGTGATTAAAAATTAAGAGATAGAAGTGTCTAAATATTCGTAGTTCAGAATTTTTCCTTTAACTACAAAGACTCAGAAGAAGAATTTTTTTTTTAATGTTGGAAAATTACTATCAAAAGAAAGTTTTACTACTAATTGTATGAACCTAGCATCTTATATTTGGGTTGTTTCATAATATGCAAAAAGAGACCTGAGGTTTCAAATTCTCAATATCTATGTGGTATGGTTCTTATTAGAAATGCAAGTGAATCTGGAAGTTATTCTGCTTTTCCTGAGTAACAAATCAGAGATGATCAGAGCTGTTACTCAGGGAACTCCTCAACTTTTAGACACAAAAAAGATGCTGAACTAATGGAAACTTCATACAAAAGCCAAAAGGCAGTTAAAAAATTATTTCATTATTCAGGGTCAACAGAGACCAAAACAGCAATATTAGAAGCATACCACTTGTAACAGTCATTCTTAGTGACAGTAAGAACAAATGGGGGCATGCCAAAAGGATGGATGAAATTTTCTCTAGTAAGGAAGAGGGATGTGTTTGTTTATTTATTTATTTATTTATTTATAGACAGAGTTTTGCTCTTGTTGCCCAGGCTGGAGTGCAATGGTGCAATCTCGGCTCACTGCAACCTCCGCCTATCAGGTTCAAGTGATTTTCCTGCCTCATCCTCCCAAAAAGCTGGGATAACAGGTGCCCACCACCATATCCAGCTAAGTTTTTGTATTTTTAGTAGAGACAAGGTTTTACCATGTTGACCAGGCTGGTCTCGAACTCCTCACCTCGTGATCGACCTGCTTCGGCCTCCCAAAGTGCTAGGATTACAGGCATGAGCCACTGTGCCCAGTCTGGATGTATATTTTTAAAAACCATGTTTAATAGCATAATTTTGTGTTCAGAGAATTAAAAATATTTATTATTTTCAAAATACAAACTAGAGAAGGTAAACAGAAATCTTCTTAGCTGGCGAGGACTATCTTCTACATACAGGTGATTTTTCATTAGGGAGTGTATTGGTATACTCCCTATACATAATCTCAAGGCAAGCATTAGATTTTTATATTATTTTAAAGGGTCATAGGCATACTGAGTACAGAAACACTGAACTGTGAAAAAGTATCAGCTGCTGTTACGAGTTTAAAAGTAAACGTACATGATAAAAGTTTGTTTTCTAGTCACAGAAAAATCATCCTGCCTTTTGTTTCCTCAAGTTAAAAATAATAACTTAAGTTTGAGTTACAGTTTATAGTTTGCCTTTACTGCTTCTTGAACATTGGATGAAGGGTACAGTGTCCAAAATATTCTCTCCATGTCAGTAGCTATTATTTTAAAATTCTGAGGATATTTGCCTTATATGGGGGCATTTACTATTTAGCCCTGTTAACAACACTCAAAAAAGAATCAAACTTTTAAATGCTGGCTGAAATTTCAATCCTCTGTTTTGAAGAATGTTGGATTAGGGGCTGTCCCTCTGTAACTCTGTGCCATCTCTAGAAGAAACTGTATGTATGTATACAAGTCTCAAAGAAGTTTGGAAGAGGACAATAAGAGAGCTGTCCTGACTTTAACTCTGAAATGCACACAGTAACTTCCCAGTATCTTTACTGTAAAGACTCAAGCATTTCCACTATTAAGAGAAATATGAAGACCCTGAAGCCCACAAGGTCTCAGGTTCTGTGGGGTCCATGGTCCCAGAGAATATGACTGGGATTTGAGAACCAGGCACAGGAGATTCAGTTATGGCCTGTCAATTCCCTCCCTTGGCCTATAAATACAGCTTTCCTCCTTCCTGCAATTTCGGTTTCCTGTGTCTCCATCAAGAATAAATTTTGGACTCCCACAGCTACTTAAGCTTTTAACTGTCATCTTTGCCCTTTAGCATATTCTTAAACTTGACCTTCAAATATATTTGAGACGTACTCCAATGTTGCTGGGGAATATGGGGTTTTAGAGTCAGAGAGCTCAGAGGTTTTTTTTTTTTTTTTAGACGAAGTCTCACTCTGTCACCAGGCTGGAGTGTGATGGCACGATCTTGGCTCACTGCAACCTCCACCTCCCAGGTTCAAGAGATTCCACTGCCTCAGCCTCCTGATTAGCTGGGACTACAGGTGTGCGCCATCACGCCTGGCTAATTTTTATATTTTCAGTAGAGACGAGGTTTCACCATGTTGGCCAGGATGGTCTCGATCTCTTGACCTGGTGATCTGCTCACCTCAGCCTCCCAAAGTGCTGGGATTACAGGCATTAGCCACCATGCCCAGCCCAAGAGCTTGGAATTTTAATCAAAGCTCTGCTGCTTACTAGCTGAGCAACACTGGGCAAGCCACTACTCTTCTATGTATCTCAGTTTCCTCATATGTAAAATGGGGATAGCAATACCCACCTTTCAGGGTAGCTGAGGATTAGCCAGTTGCAACCAGGCATTAAAAGGCATATGAGCACAAGAACAGCATCACAAAACCAGTTGTTAAAGAACACTCAAAACCAGTTTTTAAAGAGTACCCTAATTAGCTGGACACGAGAGAAAATGAACTAGGCGAGGGAGATCTTAAGAGACGAAATCTTCATTTTATAACCAGTCCTTAGTGTCAGCAGCCTCCAAATGAGTCTTGCATATCTTTTACTCTGGCATTAAAGACATAAGCAACATAATGGAATATAAGTGGTATATGAAAATCAGCATTCTCTTTATCATAGTCTCAAGCCATTTGGACATTGGAAGTTGGTTAGAGTAAGTTGATATTATTGTAGGAATCCACAGTCAGTGACCACTAAAATTGGGAAGCAGTCTCTTATTAAGCCATCTATATTTTGGCTTCCTGTAATTCAGATTTTCTCCCACTGTGACCTCTGTCTAAAAGGCAGGGACGAGAGGTGGTAAAACAAGGGTAGGGAGGGTAGCAGCAGCTATTAGAAGTGAGACAAGATGAAAGCAGTACCTAACTCTAAGGAAGCAAAGGAAAAACAGAAAGGGAAAATGGGGGAAGGTCACCAAACAGGTAACTGTCCACTGCTCACCACATTGCTCTATAAGTTATGATTATAGTGGTGAACAGACATTAGTACGGGGTTCTTTACAACTAAAGTTACTACTGAGTATGATAAGAGGGAAGGAAGCAAAGATAAATACCAATTGAAGTAAGGTGTTTAGTTTTGTGGACCTCGATTGGTGGCCACCAAAAGATAGCCAACAGCTAGTGGGGAGAAAGCATTCTATGGCTCCTTGGGAAAAAAAGGTACCAGTCTATATGTTGAAGAGACATTCCTGGAACTCAATGACAGTAACATATATATTGGAGCTCCTCTTGGTGCTCTCACTAAAACTTGTGAATAAAAGCAACAATGTTCTTTTGGTATTCTCATCCCTAGCTGAGGTCTTAGACCAACATGCTATATATCAAATTCCACTACATGGTAATTTATACTGTAAGAAAGACATTGAAAATGGATACCAAATAATTGGAAAATAAAAATCACACTAGTCTATTAAGGCTTCTTGCAGATTTTCTCCCCGTAGCTTCCTAAGTAAGAAAAATAAGAAGGAAAATCCTTCTTCTTACTCTGTATACACAGCAAAGCACAATCTAGTTCCCACAAAAGGAACTACTATACTGCCTGCTACCTAATATGCCCATCAGAGTTTCTCACCACGTGCTATTGGTAGCAGTTCTTGCTTTTGTCAGCTTCCCACAGAGGAAGACACTAAATTAGATGCAAATGCCCATATGTAAATCACTTCATTGAGACATTCAACAGAGAAAATGGAGGAAAGCCTCAAATGGTTCTGCCTAGGACATCATAAACAGCTCTATATAGCTGGTTGTCAATGGCCAAGAGTTAGTTCTTCGGCTTTTAAGCATGAAATTTCCTGAAGGTACTTGGTGATTAAGGAGTAAAGTTTCAAGTGGCCGTAACTCTTTGCTCATTTTGGTCTTTCTCCCAGACAGACATACAACATAGGCAAAGGCATACTCTACCTCACATACATACATACACAAATGCACACAAAGAACTCACACAACTGAAGCTTAATGTATATAGTTTCATGGCCATTTCAGAGCTTTCTCTCTTGAAACATAGCATTGACCAGTAAAACACCAGAAAGGCAGTGACTAAAATAGCCATAGAAATTAAGAAAAGCCTCGTATGATAAGGTGATAAGGACTGCAAAATATTACTGTTAAGCAGTTTATAACTGATGGTTAAAAGCTAAAAGGCAGAAACTGTAGTCTGACATATTTAAGTCTGCTTTTACTTAAGACTATATTAAGTATTATGAACCATAACCTTTTGCAGAGAAGCTTACAGGGTCTTTTCTTGCAAATTTTCTTTTTCCCTCTACTGATTCCCATATGCTCTGAAATCCCTTTGCTCCAAACCTAACCCCTCAAGTTATATATATACACATTCTCTACCTTTGACACAGCCATGAACATACGTAAATAAAAAATGCTGCTTACTCGGAGCGTCTTGGCAGTCGGGGAGGGAGATGCTGGGGGAGAATCAGACTGAGATTTCCTATTCCGAGTGAATTCTTTACTTCGGGTATATAAAGAGGACATGGTTCCTTAGGATGCAGACAGACACTCAACCACTGGATTCTTCGCACAAAGCTGAGAAATTTCCCCTGTAGGTTACCCTCACAGAATCTCTCCTTTTGAGTTGATGCAAGATGACTTTGGATAGAACTAAATAAAGGATAAAAGCAGCCCTGTAAATTATAGTCTTGAGCTCTGAACCAGTCCCCAGTTACACAGAGTCTGAGAGGCGTGTTCCATCAATATTTTCAATTCAGTTTCAACCACAGGTTCTCAGGACTGGTAGCTTACCGTAGAGGATATTGTGCTGAGCAACACCTTTTATGCCTAGATTGAGTCCTTGATTCTCCTCAAAGGACACTTCTTATTGAAGCTGGCTCTCCAATAAAACCTGAGTCTAGGTTCCCGATGACACCAGATTAAATCCCAGAGGAAAGACGGCCTTGGATTCTGCCGGCAGTGAGTCTGGGAACAACTACTATCACTTTATCCAGAGGGAAGAAATACAAATCCGGTGGAAATCATGCTGTCTTTCCTTAGCTTGACTCCACTGGGCTGTAAGGCATTTGGAACTACTATGATAAATTCAGGTCAAACAACTTAAAAACAAAAAAAACAATAAATAAGGAACCAAGAGTTTATAAGAAGGAAGCAGCCTGAGGAAGTCAAAGTTCCCTAAGTCCTCCCAGACGAAGCTGCTTTTACATATAAACACTCACAGTCGTACACACATCTTTTCCCCTCCCCTCTTCTATTTTCTGACATTCCAAATCCCTATTCGCTCAGTGAGGAATGCTGGAGAGGAGCCAAGGGCAAAGATTCACTTTCAACTCAGAATTCGGGTTGCCACTTGTAGGAGGAAAAGAAAGCCTGCCAGCTTCTAGGAATAAAGGGAGGCTCTTTGGGGGCATGCTCAGGGGCAAACCTCACCAACCTTCCAGTGTTCCCTGCCTCAGAGTAGGCAGCAGTCTCTAAGATGATTGCTCTGAACATTATGAGATGGGGGATTTTTCAACTTCTAGACGTCTTAAGTAACAATGCCCAGACAGACACAGTAGTCAAAGCACCTTTAGGCCTTTATGTTCAATTTTAATGAGATGTCATTCCTACTGCACTATGAGGAAGCAAACTGAAGCTCTGGCTCACTAGAAAGAAAGCTCTCTGTACATTACAGACCTTACTGGCTGGATCTGTCAAGTGTAAAGCTTACCAGAGTTTCCCAAGATGCCAAATCAGGGAAGATGACAATGGAAAGGGGTATAAAGGTGAAGGAAAATAAAGAAGGGTCAGAAATGAAGAGAGAAAACAGAGACAGTAGTGCAAATGCAAGACTACAGGACTCAGTAGTACAGGGAAAATGAAATTAAAAAGAGAGGAATTTATTTGCATGGTGTTGAAGGATTTTGGATTTGACCTTGAAGAAACATCTAAAATTTAATTTTTTGCACTCTGTTGTTACCACTACACTAACCAAAATTTCTAGGCCAAGTGCTTTCTAGGCTGACGGGTTTATCCCCAAAGTAACAACTCTATTATCTCTGGACTCTTGGAAACTCTATCCTGCTTTCCCTTTTTCCACATGAAATTTATACTTTTCACTTCAGACTTTCTTAACATGCCTTTCCCTCTAATTGCTTTGACAACTTCTTTATTCCCGTGATCAATTTTGTGAAATTAAATCAAGGGAAGTGATCAGCTGCTTGGAAGTTGGTCTGACGAATATAGGTCGAAAAGAGTTTCATAAACTCATTCTTTTAGATTGGGAATGAATCAAAACACCTTTATTAGGGGTCCTGGAAATTATTCAGTCTTCCTTAAGAAGACTGATCAATTCTATCACAAACCAAAACATACTGTGTCTCAAAGGCCAATTGTCGCAGGCGCGGTGGCTCACGTCTGTAATCCCAGGACTTTGGGAGGCCGAGGTGGATGGATCACCTGAGGTCAGGAATTTGAGACCAGCCTGACCAACATGGTGAAACTCTATCCCTATTAAAAATATAAAAAGTTAGCCAGGCATCATGGGGAACACCTGTAGTCCCAGCTACTCAGGAGGCTGAGGCAGGAGAATCGCTTGAAACTGGGAGGTGGAGGTTGTAGTGAGCCAAGATTGTGCCATTGCATTCCAGTCTGGGCTATAAGAACGAAACTATGCCTCAAAAAAAAAAAAAAAAAAAAAAAAAAAGCCAATTTTGTTGGAAATTAAGGTGTTAGTTTATGTTTATTATTGTTAAAGAATTTGTTGTATATATAATTATTTGAAACAGAGTCTGGCTCTTGTTGCCTAGGCCGGAGGGCAATGGAGTGATCCTGGCTCACTACAACCTCCACCTCCCAGTTT
>CAUYLG010066753.1:0-32520 GCA_963573385.1 Cacajao melanocephalus
AAGTTTCTTATTATCCACCTTCTGAAGCCTGATTCTGTCAGTTCGTCACACTCATTCTCCGTCATGCCTTGTTCTCTTGCTGATGAGGAGCTGCGATCCCCTGTAGGAGGAGAGGCATTCTGATTTCAAGTGTTCTCAGCCTTTTTGCACTGGTTTCTTCCCATTTTTGTGGATTTATCCACCTGTCATCTTTGTAATTGCTGACTTTCAGATTGGGTCTGAGTGAACGTCTGGCTTCTTGGTGATGAAGTTTTTTCTGTTTCTTTGTTTTCCTTCAGCAGATGCCCATTCCCCACAGAGCTAGGCCTTCCTGATTTCAGCTGTGCTTACTGTGAAACTCTCAGTCCTCAGTGCTTCTAATTGCTGTTCTCCTTATGGGGAGGGGACCAGCTGAGCCCGACTCAAAGGGCACTCAGTCCCGTATACTCCGCACTGAGAAGGGCCGCACCAGGGCACTGGCAAAACCGCCACGCCAGCCAAAAGAGTCGCACTGGTGACCCATGTGGCTCCTCCACTGGGTATCTCCCAGTTTGTAGGCAACAGAAATTTGTCTGAAATTGCAGCATCCACTCGCTCTCTGCACTTTCACTGGGAGCTACAATCCTGAGCTGCTGCTAATCAGCCATCTTGGATCTCTCCCACAAATATTATCTAAATCAGATATAGGTGAGCCTGAAGTACAAGTTTGTTCCACTTCTCCGGGAATGCATCATGAAGGAGGCTTTGTCTAGCTTTCTGCTCTTCAGTCTTTTCCAATGGTATCTAGTAAGGTCCATTGAAGAATCTGAGAGTGAGTAGTGAACTCTCGCAGACCTGTGACTCCCAAGGCTTTTGTATTCAGAGGATAGAACAGACTGATCATTGAAGAATTTATTAAATATGCTAACTGAATTCTTTTCCAATTGTATGGCAGAAACTTGTCTTCCCACAAAATTTTTCAGGTAATGCAGTATTCATGTGTTTTCCCTCTTTGGAGGCAGTTTTCTTGCCTTAGATTCCAGGCTAGTTGCTTTTGCCGTTATTTTGGCTTTTCGGTTAGTTCAACAGAAGTTATGATTTTGTATATTATCCAACTTTTTTTTGTTAGAATGGAAGAAATCCTCTTTCCTCTTCCTAAGAAAAAGACATAAGTCCTCAGAATACTTTCTATACCCTAAGTTTACTCTGCCCTTACTTCTTCATATTGTTCTAGAAGTTTTAGTTTGTAACAAAAGCAAAATTTCATTTCTGTGCATGATCATATTATTGCCTCTGTTATCCTT
Source organism: Cacajao melanocephalus (assembly GCA_963573385.1). Lineage (NCBI taxonomy): Eukaryota > Metazoa > Chordata > Mammalia > Primates > Pitheciidae > Cacajao > Cacajao melanocephalus. The sequence goes on from CAUYLG010066753.1 coordinate 1,263, forward strand.
TCCGTTTTCAATACTGAAAAATAAATACTTAGGAAATAATAATTCCAGTAACCATTTTTTTCCCCAGAGTAAAGGAAAGCTATCACAAAGGTGTGGTTCTCAATTCTAGGCATCCCTGGCCTCATTTTCCTATTCCACAATTTGAAGGCCAGCGTGTACCACTGCAATAGAGTCTTCAGCTGCAGGTGCAATGTATCAAAACATCTAAAATTTCCTCACATTTTCAGATCTTGAAATTGATCTGGACATTTAGAAAATTATAAACTCTAGGCAGGATGGTGAGACCTTATCAATAGTTCTGCTTGTCTTTATTATTTTTAATCAGTGATATAGAATAACACAGATATTTCATTTCTTTTATACTATTACTATGATTCTGATTCTTTATGATGATAAATGAAATATTTACTTATGCTTCTTCTTATTATTGCATTACTCTTATCTTTCTCTGTGAGCACCAATGTCTTAAAAGTAATTCCTTTAAAAATTTTGATTCTAGTTTTATTTTTCTAAATGCCTACTGTTTCACTAGAAATATAACTCACCAACCCTACCATCAATCACATTATATACAAATATACACCTGCTAAATGATAGGGTTAAGACCTTTCTTAATACGTCTGTGTCAGGGTCATTGGAGCTATGGCCTTTTGCTAATATTTAGAGGGAATTAGCCATAATAATTACAGAGTATAAAGTGAATAGTGTTTTAATCTGATTTAATAATGGCAAAGTGAAGAGCTTTTCAGTCATTGTAAGTATTGTTTATTTATTTCACATGAGGCTAAAAATAACAAAAAAAGAGAAACAGCATTTATTAAGCACATATAGTATATCAGATGCTATGATACACATAAAATACAGTATTTCTAATTTGCATTGTTGAATCAAAGTAGTTGATGCTCAATAAATTCAATCAATATCTTGAAATCAAAGCAAATTTTGAATTCAAATCTCTTTAATTCCAAGTACTGAAGCTTCTCTTGAGCTCATATAATTTCCATATTGAAAATCATTTAAAAATATTGTTAAAGGTATAAATGAATAAATAAATTGTGATATCAAATGAAAGCTGGCTCCCGAAATTCCATATAACTTCTATGTTATAAGTTTCATCAGACCAGTTATTTGATGCAAACATTCTTGGTAACAGAAACTATAAATGATCTATGTCAGAGAAAATAGAATATGTAGCTTAAGTAGGAGTATGAAAAAGCAGAGAGAAAGATAATCCCTGAAAGAAGTGTAATGGTAATATGAAAAACCAGGTTGCACTCACAAGTTCATTTCTGCCTGTAGGAACAGAAGAATACATTATTAAACCAAGTTAAAATTGTCTAAATTGGCTTCCAGTAAGTGGTTTTTACTACAGTTGCATGATAGAAATGTCAAGACATCCTTGACATTAAATGCAGAGGAGGAGCCTAAACTTAGAGGAAATTAGTGAAAACCAGGATTGCAGAAAGTAGGGCCACAGTATATAAAAAATAAAAGTAAATAATTAACAAAAGGATAGTAGACTCAGTTCTTATCCAGGCATAAAATTTTGAACTGATGTTCTGCTGACCCAGAGAAGTGACATGAGTGACTAAGAAGTAATGGCATGGTGGGGAGAGATTCCAGTTGCAGGAAGAAAAGAAACTAGACCATGACTTGGGTGTAGGAGAAGAGTATCAGATGTAGAAGCAGATCGAACAAGGACTCCTCTCACTGTTTACTCACATAAATTCAAGGCCCCCCAAAATAAAGGACCAAAATAGTTTCAGTAATAACAAATGTAAATACTGTTAAATGAGTCTACTATTGCTAAATTTGGCTGTATTTTGCTAAGTCTGGGATTGCATTCAGTCCTTTTCATGTTTCCTTTATGCTCATAAATACCCTGTGAAGTATAAATTATTATCTTCACCTTATAAGTGAACACACTTTCCCCAGAGCTATTCAGATAATAATTGTCAGGAGTAAGATTCAAACCCACATCGTTGCAACTTTTTATCTCTTCCCTTGACTATTGATGCCCACTCCCTTTCTTACCAAATCTCTAAGAAAGAAACAGAACATTTGGCAGTTATAAGTTGAATTCAAGTCCTTACAGCAGATGAGACATGGGCACAAGTTGTCAAGATGGAAAATGTGGGAATGCTTAGAAAAATCAACCATAATACTGTTTGAGGATATTGTTGTTAATTATTATTATTAATATTTATCTTCTATCTACACATTGAATCCAAGAAAAAGAGATTAGGAAGACATGGTATTATTTCATATATGGATTGCAGGAAATCAATAAATCTTGAATACCTATGATATTTCAAGTGCTTTAGTGTTCGCTATGTAATTATATCTACTTAATCCACTGAGAATTATGAACTCTTATCCCATTTCATAGATGAGGAAACTAGGAATCAGAGATACTTTAAGGTCCCACTTCTTCTCCAAGAAAAACTAGGACATTCTGTTTTCTAAGCCTAAGTTCTTCCTACAACTGGGACTCATTCGCTAGGATAAGGACAAGGACAACACGGAGTTATACTGATGGCTGAATCATTGTACTGCCCCCCTGTTGCTAGTGTGACAGTCACTGGAAATTGTTTGTAGGCTTTAGAGGAGTGAGAAAAGGCCATGACAAGATAATTTGAATCTGTCTGATAAATGTTAATCTCAGAACTCTAGCAATTTCAACCACCTACCCTGGCTCTTTGAATATATTTATGGCATTTTTGTTTCGAAAAGCACAATATAAACAGGTGATGGCAATAACAATAGAATTAAAAAAATAAAATGTCATTAAATAATCATCAAATAGGTAAGATACCCAATGAGAAGTTGGAAATAGATTGAGCTATACATAATTATCACCACAAATACATACAGAGACAGAATGCAAGATTTGAGTGTAAAATAAGTGGATTAACTATAAAATATTTCAATAATTGGGGAAGTTAATCTAATTCTAAGATTTATAAAAATGGGAAAGAGGATGTTATCAGAGTTGTCTGAACCAAAGCAACTATCTTGAATAGGGGCTGGGTAAACTAAGGCTGATACCAACTGGACTGCCTTCTCAGACAGGCATTCTAAGTCACAGGATGAGATAGCAGCACAGCACAAGATGCCAGTCATAAAGGTCTTGCTGGTAAAACAGGTTGCAGTAAAGAATCCAGCTAAAACCCAGCAAAACCAAGATGGTAACAAGAGTGACCTCTTGTCGTCCTCCATGCTGCCCTCCCACCAGCACCACGACAGTTTACAAATGCCATGGCAGTGTCAGGAAGTTACCCATATAGGTCTAAAAAAGGGAGGTATAAATAATCCACCTTTTGTTTAGCATATAATCAATAAATAACCATATAAACAGGCAACCAGCAGCGCTCGGGGCTGCTCTGCCTATAGAGTAACTATTCTTTATTCCTTTACTTTCTTAATAAACTTGCTATCACTTTATTCTATGGACTCACCTCAAATTCTTTCTTGTATGAGATCCAAGAACCCTGTCTTGAGTTCTGGACTTGGATCCCTTTCCAGTAACAGTGATAATTACCACCTGTTTGGGTCTTTCTGCCCTTTCCACATGGGAATATTGTAAATATATTGTTTTCACGTCAGGTACACTACAAATGAGGAAGAAAGTCTAAACTGATTTTTTCTTTCTGATATATTTGAATAATAAAATTCTATAATTAACTTCTTTAAGTTTTAGTCCACGCCTGCAATGAAACATTTTATTATATTTTGGCCTACATATTAGTAAACTAACAGTAAAACATGAAGAAAGTACAGTTTATTTTAAATGAACTTTTCAGAAAGCCAAAGTCACTATTTGATATTTCATATATAATAATCTCCAAACTTTACAGTTATCATGAATCATGCAGTCACTGAAATTGCATTTCTGAAGTTCTTCACCATGATGATGGTAAACTACAAACATATGCTATCCAGATGAAATGACCTTTGCAAAATTGTAGCAGGGAGAGAAATCTAATATACTTAAGCACATCTTGTTTCTAACCTCCCAAGTTTACTGTCTGTGTTCATACCTGCATGTATGTCAAGCTATGGGAGGAATTTATAGTTCAAATTTCTGAAACTAACTCCATCTTTGTTTTGATAGGGACCAAAACTACTTTTTGTAAGGTTGATAAAAGGCCACAGGGTTAGGATTATGATAGGAGTCTGAACTTTGCTAAATAGGCACAGTTAAGCAATAACCTGCCATTGCTTGCTTAGCTTGTTTTTCTACAGTCCTTACTGCTCTGGAGTCATGTAACCAGAGGTCCCAAGATTTTTAAGTGTGCCAACTGCTCCTATAGATATCACTATTATGAAACCTGAAGAACTGGTATTTGAGAAATTTTTTTAAGATTTAGAATTTTGGCAGACTAAGGGATGCCATCTGGATATGTGATCCATACTAGGCTACTGACTCAACTGATCCTATGACTCCCCACCCAGGAAGTGATTCAGCTGCAGGAAGACCATTCCAAGAACCCTGTGATTTCATCCCCAATCAATTGTCCCAATACCTCCAGGCTCCTACTAAAGCACCCTTAAAAACTCTAGCCTCTGAATTCTCAGGGAGATAGGTTTGAGAAATACCTTTCGTCTCTTGACATGCCTGGCCCTGTCATTATTAAGCTTTCTCTGCTGAAACTCCTACTGCTCTTGGTGTATTGGCTTTTCCAGACAGTGGGTAAAAAGAGTCTGTTAGAAAATTACACAAAGGACTCTTGCCTGGAAGCTATTAGAAGACCCCTGAGTGGGGCCTGAACCACCATGCTGCTGATTTTTTTTTAATTCTTACAAAAGCATGTAATACTGATAAATGTGCCTAATGTTATTAACCCCAAGTTTATGATACGCTTTATGTAACCTAGCCTTCACCTCTGCAATAATAAAGAATACTGTTTAGCATCAATAACAATATCTTTAAAGTCTCTTTTAGAAAACCAGAATATAAATGTTTCTAAATAAACTTGTGATGAACTTTTTTTCTATTCCTTCATTTTTCTCCTTTTCCAGAGCAGTTGGGTAATTTTTCCCCACAGGGACTTGACCCCAGTGGTAGGCAGAATTGATTGACAGCCTAAAGCTAAAGAACCAGCCATGAAAGTTCTAAAGATTCAAACTGTTGGCTCGGCATGGTGGCTTACACCTGTAATCCCAGCACTTTGGGAGGCCGAGGCAGATGGATCACTTAAGGTGAGGAGTTCAAGACCAGCCTGGTCCACATGGTGAAACCATACCTCTACTGAAAATATAAATATTAGCCAAACATGGTAGCATGCCCCTTTAATCACAGCTACTCAGGAGGCTGAGGCATGAGAATTGCTTGAACCCTGGCAGTGGAGGTTTCAGTGAGTCAAGATCATGCCACTGCACTCCAGCCTGGGAAACAGAGTGAGACTGCCTCAAAAAACAAATGAACAAACTAACAAAACATTCAAATTGAGACCACTGAGGAATTCCACATTTCCACATTTAGCAGAGAAAGAGTAGGATCTCTGCTAGTATCTGGGTAGTATTCAGAATTATCTTGGATAGAGAATAGAGAGAAAATTAAATTATTAAACATCTCATTAATTAGTGTCTTGTAACCTGTGTTTCTTTTTATCAAGATTATCAAAACCTAAAGAGGACTTTGCAAGTAGATAGGAGGTAACCTCAATTATGCAAGCTTTCCCAAGGTATAAGAGCCAATGTTCAATCAAGAAAAAAAAAATGTACTACTCTGAAATTCTAAAACAGAAATAAATAATGGAGGAAATTTATTTACTCAGTTGAAACTGCCTTTGCAAAAATTATGACACTGTGAACAATTTGATATAGGAAAATTACAAACATGAAAGAAATGTGGCCTAATGGATTCCATCTTGCTTCTAAACTCCAAGCTGTTCTTATTGATTCCTGGGCATAAGTCAAGCTAACTTTGGGAAGAATTTAGTTTACAGATTAACCTGAAAACAAAAATGATAACAGCCTTTTCCTGAAGCAAACCTCCTTCTTGCTTGAGGACCAACTGAAACTTTCTTTGGAAAACAGATAAGCCACTATATTAGAAATTATGACACAGGAGTCAGGTAGCCAGAGATCACGAACTTTCCAACCTTCCCAAATGCTCCTATAGATAACATCAATATTGTAAAAGCTAAGTTTAATGTTTGAGACATTTTTCAGACTCTGCAGTCAGAAGGACCAGCTGATACCACCTAGACCAATAAACTGACTCAGCTAGTTTTGTGATCCCACCCAGAACTTGAAGATAGCAAGAAGGCAGCTTCAGCTCCCTTCAACTAATCCCCAACCCAATCACTTAATATTTCCCATTCCCTGGCCACTCATTTACTAAATTATTCTTAAAAATCTTTAGTCTCTAAATTTTGGGGAGACTAATTTGAGTAAAAAACTCCGGTATTCTGCTTAGCTGACTCGATGTTTATTAATATCTTTCTCTATTGTAATACTGCTGTCTCAGTAAATTGGCTGTATCTGGGTAGTGGGCAAGAATAACTCATTGGACAATTATACAGATGATGAAACTTACAAAGCCAAATTGGAGACAATATGTGTCAGATGCTAGCAACAGAAGGCAGCTTCTATTATTCCAAGATTTAAAGAAAATAGAAGGAGGCGCACTCAATGGAAAATGATCAGGTGGATCATTCGGTGGGCATGAGACCCATGGAGGAAATGTGCTACTGCTAGAGAAGCTTGTTGATGAAGACAAGAGAGACAAGGACCCTGGCTTTTTATTTTCTAAATTTCTAAATTTTAAATAAATATTTTACTTATGAATAATTTTATACTTACAGAAAAGTTTAAAGATAGTATGAATGGATTTCACCTAATTTTCACCCAGTTCCCCTGATGCTAACAAATATGGTACATTAGTATTAATTCATCTTCAGATTTTATTTTGATTTCACCAGTTTTCCACTAATGTTCTCTTACTGTTTCAGGATCCAGAGGAGGCTGTGTTAGTGCATATACTTTTTACTTACTTTTGTTTTCACTTCTCCTGATTGAGCTTTCCAATGATTGAAACCAGGCAAAGCCCAGCTGATGGAAGAGTTTGAAAATTGGAAAATGAAGCCTGTAGGGATAAGTTCACCTATAATGCAGAGTAGAGCAGGAGAGGATGGGACATATCTCCAAGAAAAAACAGGCGTAAGATTACTACACCAAGTGGTACTCTTTCATTTATTGAAGTTTTAGGTAGACCATGCTCATATCACTAAAGCCACACCTGCATTATTCATCATCAGTACAATGGCCTTGAACGTTAGTGACTTTCAAGTTAGTACTCAGGTCACAGAACCACTAATAAATAAAACAGAGTTTAACCACAAGTTTATTTGATCTTCCCACTTGTTACATTGAAATTCTGAAATTAGAATAATTGTTTCTTCACATTATAACCAGACATCAAAGTTCATAGGCCATACTAAATATATTGCTTTTCTATAACTATAATTGAACTTAGATAAGTCACTGTAATTCTCAGATACCTAGTTCATTCACCTATAAAATGAGACAAACTTCCTGTAATCTTAAAGTTCTTACTTCAAACAAAAATAAAGCCTGTCCAAATTAGGTTTATTTTTCAATAGTGTCCAAAGTTCAACTGAAAGTTGACTTTTTCACCTTCTATCATGCTGGGTCAAGTGATTATATACCATGTTCAGACAGATAGTCTTATATGGCTCACCTTGGTTTTTCAAGACGTATATATCAAAAGTGAATCTGACCTTTTCCCAAAAGAAGAAGCAAAACTGTAAACATGTTATGAGATCATGAAGCTTAATTTATTTGAATGTGCTAGCATCACATTGATTCTCTGCATTCAAATAATCATCTACTGGATCAAAGCCATCAGGACAGCAGTGGTAGAAAAAGGCAGAGATAAGTAGAAGGGACTGCTTTGTCTGTGGTTAACCACATATTGTATTTTTGTTGTTATGTATCCATTTTTGTTGAATCCAATAAAGTTTTCATTTTTAGTGCCCAAACCTTGAAATTGTTATGTTTGTTTCAAGCAAACCACAAAGCATGAAAGTTAATTCCCATAGCCTGAGAGGCATGACATTTTTATGTATAGACTTTTCAAATGTTTAATGGGCCAAGGTGGTGAGTTAAGTCTCATCATCATTACACCTCCCCCAACCCTTGCTTGTATCCATCGTGTAAAGCAGACAAAAATAAATAAGGGAAATATAGTAATGAATAAAAGAACTACATTGAATCTTCCTGTGCCGCTCAACTCCCAACACTGCTGGTTACGTTTCCATATCCCATACAAGTCGTTAGAGGTGTCATGAGTGTCAAGGGTCACAGGTCCTAGAATACATTAGTTAGCTACTTCCTTCCTCTTTCTCATAACATTCCAGTTTACTCCAGATAGCTTTCTCACCCAAGCAGTTCGGTCTTTCTTTAAAGAGGTTCAACCTTATTAGTTGAAGTCAATTATGATATTCTTACATGTTCTGACAGTGACTGGTGTAGTAACATACATGGACACAATTCTCCCCAGTGAGAAAACATGACAGAGACTCTGGAAAAGGGATTTTTACTCAGTAAAAAGCTGCTTTTCTCCCACTTGGATTTGTCAGATCTGGATATGACAACTAGGATTGCTGCATCTCTGTTGAAATCATGAAGGCAACCAGCTGAAGATCAACACAAAATGACAGATGAGAAAAATTTGAACACTATATCTGCAATGATGCTTTTGGTATCTTAATTCACGAGACATAAGAGAGCCCTAGAGTTGGATGAATGAGAACATAAATATTTTTGATCTTTATGTTTCATAGATTTTGAATTTCCAGTTGATTTTGGTTGATACTTTATTGTATAATGTAATGAAAAGCATATGATAGAGTGTCTGACACATAGTAAGCTTTTAGTAAGTCTTTGTTCTCTTCCCTGTTTTCCTCACTGAACACCAGGTTACTCCAGGCCATGTCATATCATTACTGGACCTTACAAGAGTGATCAAAATTGTGCATTTGAATAAATGACCTGGGGATTTAAATTGCAGAGACATAAGAAATGAAATATATATTCTAAGCGAGCTTTGCTTCTTTCTGCCAGGGAAAGGGGGACTCATTTCTAGGAATTTCTCTTCATTAACTATGAGGCTTCAACATCAATATAGAGTGTAAGAAAAAGAGAGTAAACAAAGCAAATCACACAAAATCTCCAAAGAAGACAATGAAAAAGAGAAAGGACACACTGGTTCAACAAGAATGACAATTCCAGGAAATTTATTATGTGCAATTACCTGTTCCCTGCTTACAGACTCTAGTCTGAGAGAATCTCCATTTATTCCCACTTACTAATGTCAGAACTGTAATTTTCACTTGTCCTCTGCCCTTCCTTCATGACTAACCCCTTTTGCCTGACTGTTGACTTCCCTCTCCCTGTTGTTCCAGTAATGGCATTCTATAGAATATCTTGACAGAGATATTTGGCATGACTGGAAGGCTAGTAGATTCACTGTGATTTCCAATCTCTCTCAGCAATTTGCTCCTCAACCTTCCAGTGATATGACCAGCCCAGGTCAGTATTTATTGCCTTGCTGTAAGTGGAGGCACAGTTCTGTTTTTTGGCCTAGTGTCATTATTGGGATTGGATGTCTAATTCAGAGAATGGACCAGTGTTATTTGTCATAAACAAAGACCCTCTTGTTTGAGAGACTCAATTTTCTTGACGATTTACTGCACTGACTTTGAATACTGAATTTCTAGCTGCGTTCCAAAGTACTAGTATAGCTTGTGAAAAGACATGTCACAGTGGTGCCCAAACAAGGCTACGATGAACAGAATTTGCCTGTTTCCAAAGCAACATGCAGTGTTGTTACTTCTTTTAGCCCTTTGTGTATAATTACATGAACAAATAGTTTAACTGTCCCATTCTCCATTTCAGGAGGTTGATGAATTTAACTGATTAAATTATAGAATAGTAAAAATGGCTTTGGAAGAAATGTTAAGTAATGACATGGGACTGGCAAAACATCTTTTCAGGCCACTTTTTCTAATATTTGCTGTTGAAGGTGTTTGACGATTTTAATATAAGGTCTCAGAAGAAATACTTTGCTGTGTATGGCCTCCCTCCTGTGTTTAACTATCTCTGTCTTCATTTTAAAATTGGATGCAATGTTTATGTCTTACCTTGAGAAAATTTCCTGGGAGATTGTTTCAACCTCTGCACACAACTGAAGAATTTAGAAATATAAGTATCTGTAATCCAAACTAGTTGGGAGACTGAGGTGGGTAAATGCTTGAGCCCAAGTAGTTTGAGGTTGCAGTGAGCCATGATCATGCCACTGCACTCTAGTCTGGGAGACAGAGCAAGATCCTATTGCTAAAAAATAAAATAAAATAAAGTAAAATATCAATTACCTAGTGCCGTTGACCTGTAAGAATGAATACTATAAGACAGTGAACATACTTGGTAAACTACTCCATGCTATAAAAGTTTAAAGTCTTTATATTCAGTATTGTCCCTTTATAATGAATTATAATTCTGTACTATGCAGTGTTTTAGACTAGCCATAAACACAATGAGATTCCATTACATTTATTTTATAATAGCTTACATTAGAAACAAAACACACTGATAATACCAACTGCTGACAATGATATGGTACAACCGGAATTCTCTACATTATGAGTAGGTAGTGATACACAGTGGTACAACAAGTGTATTAGTCAGAGTTCCTCAGGGAAATATGCCCTGAAGAATGTGTTATGTATAGAGAAAATTATTTAAAGCTTTGGCTTGCACAATTATGGATAGCTTTTTATTTTTTAGATATGAGCTCTTGCTATGTTGCTCAGGCTGATGACAATTCATCTTTTTACCCATCCCTAGGACAAAAGTGTGCTTTGTGGTTAAAGTTGCTCAAGACATCTTTGTGGAGTGAACAACCTTGTTAGTAGGTATAATTTTTAGTCCTATTCTATAGAAGACTACATATGAGTTTGCAGATTTCATGTCCCTTACCCAACTTGAGATAACAGAATGTAGAAACAAGAATCAAACTTTATTTTCTTCTCTCCAAGGACTATAGCTTGCACTCTTGGTGCTAAATCACACTCTGTGCTGTAATATTTGTAAAGAAACTCACATCTGTTATCATATATTATCTATCAGATCATTAAAGTCTAGAATGTCTTGCTTTTTCTTTTTAAAAAAAAAGATATTTAACAAATTTCTCGCTTTAACATTTAAGACAGGTGCAGAAAGTAAGAGTGATTTCCAGGAGAGTAACCATGATAGCTGCATCACTAGATGAAGTAAATGTTCAGCTCCTTTATAATCTTATGAGACCACCATCCTATATGTGGCCTATCATTGACCACAACGTTGTTATATGGCACATGACTATATGTATAAAGTTTCATTGCAATGCCCTATCTCTAATAAATGTCATTGTAGTACTTCAAAAATTGAATACTGCTAATTTTCCAGTAGCCCCATTCCTATAAATACTGAGTGACCACAGTGAACTCAACAAGCTCCTCCACATACTACTTAGAAGAAATAATGTATCAAGTCATTTCTCCTGCCATGCAAGAGCTGCATATGGCTGACTGCTACCTGGACCCTGTTGTTATGAGCATTTTGTAAAGGCCTCAAGGTCTGAGTGATATTTTGTGTTATCTGAAAGATATATCAAAACTGAAGCAGATGTGTTCCCCATGGGGTGCTTATCTAAGGAGGCTTTGGATAAAATTGAGGATATGAAGGTTTGTGTGTGTGCAAACTGGGTGGTTGAGGAGGCATGGTACAGTCTGTGTGTCTTTGTATGATTTTGTTGAAGTTGTTCTGATAAAGTACTTGTACAAGAATTATTTGAGTATAGAAGGCTGGGATATCAAGAGCAAAATAGATATTGTAGAAATATGTATGAAAAAATTATACATGAACCTGATAAATCACTACCAACACCATTTCAGCTGGGATCTAATTATTCACCAAGGCAAATTTCCGGAGCAGATAGGATTATTTCAAGCATGCTTCCCATAGAAATTTCAACTGAAGAGCTTAGAACAGATACAGAAGTAGATGGTAGATTCACTATGAAACATGATGAATGTTAATAAAACCACCTTCACAGCTCTGTGGAGTTATTATGTATCAAAGATTCTAAAAATGTCATAGTCTTAACCAAGCAAATTCTTTTTAAGACATCTATATAAATAAATCACCATATACAGTATGAAAAAAATATATACACACACAACAAAAAAAGGTTTAATTTATTATAATATACTCATAACACAGACTATGGAGCAAGTATCTATTATTGGATATTTCAGTTAAATAAATTTTAGTACATTTAGCATATAAAATATTATGGTAGCATATATGTTTGTTTATGTTAAAATATCATAAAGCCATTCCAAATATTATTTATATATTACATGAAAAGTTCAGAATAAAACATTATATAATGCATATATTAATATTTACCTGTTTTAGAACTATGACTAAGATTATATATATTAAAAGAAAACACTGATCTCAACTTTAGTGTGCTAAGACTGATTAATCTTTTTTTCTCTCTTTTGGCTTTTAAAAAGTAATATGATTTTTTTTTTCTTTTTGATATAGAGTTTTGCTCTTGTTGCCCAGGCTGGAGTGCAATGGCACAATCTCAGCTCACCGCAACCTCTGCCTCCCAGGTTCAAGAAATTCTCCTTCCTCATCTTCCCAGATAGCTGCAATTACAGGCATGCACCATCACGCCCAGCTAATTTTGTATTTTTAGCAGAGATGGGGTTTCTCCATGTTGGCTAGGCTGGTCTTAAATTCCCAACCTCAGGTGATACGCCTGCCTCAGCCTCTCAAAGTGCTGGGATTACATGTGTGAGCCACCATGCCTGGCCAGAATTTTCATCTATGTTTGTTATAGTGAAGAAAACTTACGATGCAGTATATAAAACAAAAATAAAAAGATAGTGATTCTAGTGAAAACAATGTAAAAATATTTATTAAATTCTGTTGAATCACAAGTAAACAAATCTAATTTTTAACTGCCAAGAAAGCATGAGAATGGCATTAGGTGATTGATAGCCCTTGCTGTCTTCTAGAATGAAGAGAGAGGAAAGTGGAAGCATTTAAGAATGTGCACAAGAAAGGAATGTGAGGAGAGGAGAAAGGTTTGAACACTGCTAAAGAATCCACCAGAGAGAACTTAATGACCTAACAGCGGCATTCCTTCCACCATTAATGATCAAGAAATGAGGGATTATAAGCAAAAGTAATCCTTCTAATTTATCTTTGACAAATTTTGTGCTTAAGTGAGATGTAGGTTATTATTATTTTTATTTTGTTTGGGGAAAGGGTTCCACAGGTAGCAAGAGCAGGCTTAAGGCTCAAACCCTGGGCTTAAAGAAACTTCCTGAGCTCTAGCTATTCCTCATCTTTTACTCATGTTAAAAAATACAAAGATAAGTCTATCATTGATGGGCATTTGGGTTGGTTTCAAGTCTTTGCTCTTATAAATAGTTCTGCAATAAACATACATGTGTATATGTCTTTATAATAGAATGATTTATAATCCTTTGGGTATATACCCAATAATGGGATTGCTAGGTCAAATGTTATTTCCTGTTCTAGATCCTTGAGGAATTGCCACACTGTCTTCCACAATGATTGAACTAATTTACACTCCCATCAACAGTGTAAAAGTGTTTCTACTTCTCCACTGCCTCGGTAGTATGTGTTGTTTCCTGACTTTTTAATAATTCCCATTCTAACTGGCATGAGATGGTGTCTCATTGTGGTTTTGATTTGCATTTCTTTAATGACCAGTGATGATGAGCTTTTTTATATATGTTTTTTGGCCACATAAATGTCTTCTTTGGAGAAGTGTCTGTTCATACCTTTTGCCCACTTTTTGATGGGGTTTTTTTTTATTGTAAGTTTGTTTGTTTCTTATAGATTCTGAATATTAGCCCTTTGTCAGATGGATTGCAAAATTTTTCTCCCATTCTGTAGGTTGCCTCTTTACTCTGATGACAGTTTCTTTTGCTGTGCAGAAGCTCTTCACTTTAATTAGATCCCGTTTGTCAATTTTGGCTTTTGTTGCAATTGCTTTTGGTGTTTTAGCCATGAAGTCTTTGCCCATGCCTATGTCCTGAATAGTATTACCTAGGTTTTCTTCTAATGTTTTTATGGTGTTAAGTTTTACATTTAAGTCTTTAATCCATCTTGAGTTAATTTTTGTAAAGAAGGGGTCCAATTTCTGTTTTCTGCATATAGCTAGCCAGTTTTCCCAGCACCATTTAATAAATAAGGAATCCTTCCCCCATTACTTGTTTTTGTCAGGTTTGTTGAAGTTCAGATGGCTGTAGATGTGTGGTGTTATTTCTGATATCTCAGTTCTGTTCCATTGGTTTATATATTTGTTTTGGTACAAATACCATGCTGTTTTGGTTACTGTAGCCTTGTAGTATAGTTTGAAGTCAGGTAGCATGTGGCACATGTATACCATAGAATACTATGCAGCAATTAAAAAAAATAGTTCATGTCCTTTCCTGGGATATGGATTAAGCTGGAAGCCATCATTCTTAGCAAACTAACACAGGGACAGAAAACCAAACACCTCATATTCTCACTCATAAGTGGGAGTTGAACAATGAGAACGAATGGACACAGGAAGGGGAACATCACACAACCGGGCCTGTTGAGGGGTGATGGGCAAGGGGAGGGAGAAAATTAGGACAAATATCTAATGCATGCAGGGCTTAAAACCTAGATGATGGGTTGATAGGTGCAGCAAACCACCATGGCACATATATATCTATGTAACACACTTGCAAGTTCTGCACATGTATTCTGGAAATTAAAGTAAAATAAAAAAATGTTTAAAAATGTAAAAAAAGAAAGAAGTCAGTGTAAAAAGGCAACACATATTGTACAATTTCAACATGTCATTCTGGGAAAGGCAAAATTATGGGAATATTCAAAAGACCAATGTGGGCCAGGTGTGGTGGCTCATACTTGTAATCCCAGCACTTTTGGAGGCCAAAGCATGCAGATCTCCTGAGGTCAGGAGTTTGAGACTAGCCTGGCCAACATGGTGAAACCCTGTCTCTATTAAAAATACAATAATTTGCCAGGTGTGGTGGCAGGCATCTGTAGTCCCAGCTATTCGGGAGACTGAGGCAGAAGAATTGATTGAAGCTGGGGGCAGAGATTGCAGTGAGCCATGATTGCTCCCTTGCACTCCAGCCTAGGGGACAAGAGTGAGACTCTGTCTCAAAAAAAAGAGACCAGTGTCACCAGAGGTCTGCTGCAAAAAGAAAGGGAGAGATGAACAGGCATTTTTGGGGGCAGTGCAACTATTCTATAATGGTGGATAAATGTCATTGCAAGTTTGTCAAAACCTCTACCATATACAACACAAAAAGTGAACCTTACTATAAAGCACAAATTTTAGTTAATTATAATATATCAATATTGGCTCATCAATTGCAACAAACTTTCCACACCAAGGTAAGATGCAAACAGGGGAAACTGTGGGTGAGGCAGAGGGGAGTGAGGGATATACCAAACTGTACTTCCGTAAATCTAAAACTGCTTTAAAAAATAAAGTCTAGTAGTTAAAAAAGAATGCACTAATAAAGAACAGCATGAATGAAAAAATAATCACAGGGATCAGATAAATGTCTGCCCTGACTAATTCTTGGTGTAATTTTGCAAATTAAATTAAATTATGCATGTGAGTTTCAGAAATGTAGTTGGTTCATTCTGCAGGGTTTATTCAGACACCTAAATGTATCCAGCCCATCACTGGGTTGTGATGACTGGACTTACTCTTAGGAAAGAGTTAACAAGTTAACAGAAACCTTTGTCCAGAAGTGGACCTTCAAGTACCACAGAAAGATTTTAAATGGGGTTTGAAGTTGTCCAATTATGGCCTTTCAAATGAATCAAAGACAAAGTCTCGTAATCTTCTTAGGACATGGTCTGAGGCTCTTTGGTGAGAAGGAGATGAGAAAAAAGAGCAACCGCTTCTCTATGTGGATTATTAAATAAGAAATAGCACTGGACATCACAGACATCGGAGTAAACAAGCTCTGCTCATCCCTTGTTTTCATTTCCTTTTCGGTTCTGGTTTTTTTTTTTTTTTCATATGAATCCAGAAAATGTACAAAAGGCTTTTACTTCAAGGGAGTTGAAAGAATGTCCTTTACCTCTTTGTTGCATTTGGCCTTTGTTCAGTGGACAAAGCAGAGATTTTTTTTTTCCCTGAGCATTAATCTTCATTTCTCTAAAATAACTACTAAAAATTTAAATCTCTGAAAACATGTCTAAAGAAGCTTAAGTTTTGTTTTTGTGAATGTAATGATAAATCCTAAGTATCTGTATAGATTCCTAGTATAATTGCTTAAAAACATGAATAAACTTTCTCCAACCAGAATGAGCATCAGGTTTTGCATATTTTCTGGATGAAAACTACTTTATGTATTAGAAGAAGCCCACAATTACAATACAGAGCGGGGTTATCTATCTATTCTTTGAAGCCATATCTTACACAAAACTTGCTCTTTTAAAAGGGGTAATAATTCCAGCAGGAGTGACTTTTCCCTGTCCTGAACCTCCCCATGCTTTGTTTGTCTCCTAAGACATTTTATTTGACCCTATGATTTAACACCCATTTCTGAGGAAAATGAAATAAATAATGAGCATTACATTACCATATATAATTATCAGGTATTTTCCTACAAATATACATATTCTCCACCATTCTCTCTGTCTTTTTTTTATCTCTCTCTCTCTCTCTCTCTTTTTTTTTTTTTCCGGTGGAGTCGGTGGGAGATCAAGCTGGGATTCTAACTCAGACAGTCTAACTCTGCAACTTGCTTTGTTTTGCTTTGTGGTAGTTTGAAGTCCCCCCACCCCCCAATTTTTTATTGTGGTCAAATACACATAACATGAAATTTACCGTCATAACCATGTTTAAGTGCACCATTCACCATGTTAAATGCATCCATGATGTTGTGCTGCCATGGCCACCATCCATCTCCAGAACTCTTTTCATCTTGTGAAAGTGAAACTCTGCACCCGTCAAACAATAAGTCCCCATTCACTCTTTCTTTAGTCCCTGGCAACCACCATTCTACTTTCTAGCTCTATGATTTCTACTGCTCTAAGTACCTCAGACAAATGGAATTACAAAGTTTCTGTCTTTTTGTGACTGGCTTATTTCACATGGTGTAATGTCCTCAAGATTCATCCATGTTGTAGCATGTGGCAGATTTTCTTTCCTTTTTAAGACTGTAAAATGTTATAGCTGCTAAAAAAAAAAAAAAGTATGTCTGTTCTTTAAAAAAGTAAAAATAAAATTGCCATTTGATCCAGCAATTCTACTCTGACTGTATACCCAAAATAATTGAAAGTAGGGTCTTAAATAGATATTTGTACACCCATGCCTATTATTTACAATACCTAATAAAATGAAAGGAACCCAGTGTCTATGACAGATGAA
This sequence comes from Cacajao melanocephalus, assembly GCA_963573385.1. Taxonomy (NCBI): domain Eukaryota; kingdom Metazoa; phylum Chordata; class Mammalia; order Primates; family Pitheciidae; genus Cacajao; species Cacajao melanocephalus. The sequence goes on from CAUYLG010066753.1 coordinate 18,769, forward strand.
TGGATAAGTAAAATGTGGTATTTATATATAATGAAATATACATAGTCTCACAATTTTGATAACAACTCCTGGGAGTCTTAGAATCTCCATTTTACCAATAATGAAATCTCAGGGTTACAAAGTTTAACTCTTACAAGATCACATAACTAGTGGGTGTCAGAGTTGGGACTTGAACGAGTTCTATTTTTATCTGTAACAATAACAATCATTTCACTCTTTTAAGCCGAGGATGACAACTATGTCTTATATGCACGGATCCTATCATCTGTATGTCAGTTTTGCCACGAGCTTTGCTACAGAACTACAAGTGGTGCAAAAAAATGAGATTTCCATACACTAAATGCCACTAAATACTAACAACATGGGGAGGCTTATACATATCTGTGTTTAAGTAAAGTATGTGTAAATGTGGGAAGGCTGCACTACTCAATTTACTTGAGCTAAAATGTAAATTTTTGCTTACCCAATAGCTTATTAAGTCACTTGGAATAAAGGCTGTTGTCATTTGCTTATTTGTTTTTGAGTGATTCTTGTCTTGCGCTCTACTTAAAAAAAAATCATGGCATAGCACAATGAGTAAGGGATTTGGACAATACTTGATTTAGGCTACAATAAATTAGTCACTTACTCTATGTATATTTTGTATGTTATTGTTTACAATATGATTCACCTTATCTTCATATGAGAATGACAGTAATTGTTTTGAGGGTGGTAATGAGTATTAAATGAGATAAGGAATAAAAAGCAATCCATGCTGAATATGTATAAGTTTCACAGTTTATAAATTATAGGAACCCTTTGTACTAATTTTTAAGTACAATATAAAATTCCAGTTTCACAGTATTTTCAAATAATATGTCTCCTCCTGTAGTTTGAATAATCATGTTTTATATGTCCCTGGTGCCTGCTACAATAAATACCACCTAAGCGTTATTAAATTACTACTAAACAAATTTAATATCACTAGACCTCAATATTGTCTTGAGAGGGGAAACTTTTGGGATAATGCCTCTATTGCCAACAAAATAACTATCTCTGTCCTAGTTATTTTTTTCCCCATTGACTTTGGAAAATCCATTCTGGGGTCATTAACTAACTACTTAGAATATATGTATCTTACTTTCTCAAAATTAAGGATCTTTACCTTGGATCAGATTCTCCAGAAGCAGACCCTGGGATGAGAATCATTTATTAAGACAGTCCTCCAAAGAGAAATAGGTAACATAGCAGGGAAGACAGGAGAGAGAAAAAGAAGAAGCCAAGTAAAGGCAATTTTAGGCACAGTCTCAGCCTCAGCCTAGTACCTAGGTTAGCTCTGAAGTATAGATTACACATTAAAATTTGTCTAAACTCTCTGAGAGAAATCTGGGCTTTTATAGTTTTGAAGCAGCCTCCTACTGGTTTTGAACTGTCTCTGTTTTGACGAAGGGGGATTGTAAACAGTGAGACAATTCTCATTTCTGTGCATTCATTCATCAGTGGCTCCAGTAGCCAATGACAGTCAGATAAGAAGGTTGTAGATACAGAATAGAAGAGACACAGATTGCCAACAGACACACAGATCAAATAAGAAGTAACAGAGGCACCACAAATGGAGCACTGACAATGTCTGCTACTGACCTTAAAACAGACTTCAGCTTGCTCCAGTGTCTGTTTCATGATTGTCTATGGAAATGTCATGACGAGAGTCCTAGACGAAGTTTAACACTAACATGATTTTCTTTTTTCCCTCTGTTAAAACTCATCTTTTCAGAGAACAGAAGATCAAACCCTAAGAAGAGGGAAAAACTTTGGTGTGGAAATACACGGAGCTTTTGAAAATTTGCAGACCAGAACCATCCATCTGTCTAGACATACAGGTTTTTACTAAAACCAAACCTGCTCACTTCCAGACTTCCTGGGCTGGTTCACATAGAAATGATACTCATAACAAAATTCACATGGGTTTTTGTGGTTTTCAAAGTCTTTTTCCCTTATTATCCTAACTGATCCTCTCATAGTCCTGAGAATCTGCCAGGTCAGGTATTAGTGGTTACATATGGCAGTCAGGGAAACTCAAGTTCAGAGAGGTGATGTGATTTATTTAAGGTTACAAAATAGTGAAGTTGAATAATTAAGTCTCTTATTTATCATATTGTCTTCAAATCTAGTTTTTTTTCCTTTCATATGTTGGCAAGCATGAATGTTAGTTCAGAACATTACATGTCCACATATAAAACTTCATAGTTCCTATAGCATTTTTGTTTTTTGCTCTGATGCCAGTCCCCATAGACCAGTGAAATGGATCCAATAAGACATAACTAAGTTCGGTTTCTGTACAGTCTGCCATGTCCCCATGTTTTCCTCCCTCAAAATATTTAGCAGGCTTTGGTGCACTAATGAATGATTACTCATACTCTTGTTGGTCAGTAAACTCTGTGATGGCAAAATCTCGACTGGATGTCTTTTGTTGACTTTGGAAACCCTAGTTCCTACCTCTATGCCAGGCACAAGACAGATGCTCACTAGGAATTGTTGTTGAATGAAGCAGTAGATCAAGGCCATAGCAGAAGATCAAAAAACATTAGCTCTCATTCATCCCCTTATTTCCAAGCCCCAACCCTGTTCCAGTTTCTGTCTCATATTTATCTATGGATATTTTACCACCTCAGGTAATGAATCCTCTACCTAAATGTTACTTCCCGAGGTCATTTACCAATGTTGCATGAAGGACTAATATTCCTTGTTCTGGCCACTTTCTTCATGATTCAATTTGAGGGTATTTTTTTTCTTTGTTAATATCAACTTTTATATTAGATACAGGGAGTAACATGGATTAGTTACATGGAAATATTGTGTGATGCTAAGGATTGGATTATGAGTCCCATCACCCTGGTAGCAAGCACAGTCCCTGATAGGTTATTTTTTAACCCACCACTCTTCCAAGCAGTTTTCTTAATACAGTTCTCTTTCATTTATTTGCCATTAAATTAACAGAGGGTAGGGTTAGGGGTGAGAAAGTAAAACAGCAATCAGTGATGGGGTTATATATGTTAGGAATGACTAACTAGCAGTGAGATACAGAATAGGACCTTTCTAATATCCATTTCATGTGTAATAATAGTTTACCTATTATATAGCAGAGAGAATGGCATCATGCTGATGTGGACATAAACTCTCTCCTTGAGGAAAATATATTCTAGAAAAAAATATATATATAAAATTTTAAGAAAATCTGTCAAGTGATATTATATGGTATGTCCTGTGACTATGAACATTAATAGGATAGGCAAGTAGTTTACTATCAGCATAGCCAAAGATGATTTCATACCCCAATGTAATCTAAGCTCCAGCTCCAAAATTTAATAACTATCAAGCAGTAAGTAAGGTATTGGATGCTATCTCTGTAAGAGGAAACTGCATTAACAAGGATATTGGGGAACCTTTAAAAACTGTTGATTAGTAAGCTGAGTCTAAAAAGGTGAGTCAGCCAGGCGAAGTGGCTCAGCCTATAATACCAGCACTTTGAGAGGCTGAGGTGGGTGGATCACCTGAAAGTCACGAGTTCAAGACCAGCCTGACCAATATGGTGAAATCCTGTCTCTGATAAAATACAAAAATTAGCCAGGTGTGGTGTAATGCTCCTGTAGTCGCAGCTACTAGGGAAGCTGAGACAGGAGAATTACTTGAATCCAGGAGGCAGAGGTTGCAGAGAGCCGAGATGGCACCACTGTACTTCATCCTGGGGGTAGAGTGAAGCTAGACAACTCCATGTCAAAAAAAAAAAAAAAAGAGAGATGAGTGGATATTAGCCTGTTAATTAAAGGAAGAAAGGGACAAGGAAAAGAAAAGCATAAAGATGTAAAGTTGTGAAAGGGAACTGTATGGAGTTCATTATTACTGAAGTTTAAATTAGAAGGACAAGCTGTGACTAGAGTTAAGGCTAGAGGGGAACTTAGGTGCTGGGCCTGATAGAGTTTGCATTCCACACTAAAGAGACTGAACTTTATCTTGGGTAGCAGGGAGTGGAGTTGTCTTTCATAGCCTGATTTTCCAAAATCTTGGTGAAGAATCCATATAGTTATTTTGGTCTAGAAAAGACTGATGTACCAAATTTCTCTCTCTCTCTCTCTCTCTCTCTCTCACACACACACACACACACACACACACACAGCACACACAACAAACACACATGCATACACACTCACACATAATCTCTGCCCACTGCATAAAGGATTTTCTAGTCTTATTGAGCTAAAATAATTTCAACATTCACTTTATTTTTAAGAGAAAATAAGAAAGAGTGGATATGCAAAAAAAAAATACTTGAGATGATGCAAAATCAAAGGTGCAAATATAATTGTTGTGGGTATTCACAGTAATATGAAGAAGGGAAGGGTGGTCATAAGTGGAGAGGTATGCTAGGAAGGAATGGTTGAGGTTCAGTTAAAGTTTGTGGCTGGAGCTCAGGCAAACTGGCCCAGTAGGTGGGACAATGTTTAACATCACAAGTAATTTTGTAACTTTCTTTAAGAAGTAGGATAGGAAAGATATTTAGCAATTTAAATAGAAGAATAATAAAATCACACGTTTACTTCATAGATAAACCACTTACCTCAAGCAATCTGGAGAAGGGTACCCTGGTAATTGACTGGAGGCAGAGTCTAATAAGTGTGCCCTCAGTACAGTCCATACCATCACATTGGAGATTAGAGTTTCAATATATAAATTTGGGGGGGGAGCACAGACATTTAGGTCACACAACCATTTCCCTAAATTTAAAGTCAAACCTAATCATGTCTCTGTAGAACTTGAGACCACCGCATAGCCAGTGTACAGGCTAGAGGAAGGGAAAAGGGAGTAGTTATATGTTAAATAAGTTAAGAAGTAAGAAATAAGTTAAATATTTGATGGCTGTGTCTAATCTGAGAGACAGTCCGTGGTAAAAGACAGCACTAGGCAAAGTCACACTGGAGGAACTTCAAACAAAGCAAATGAGCAGAAAAAGAAAAGAAAAGAAAAATAGTGAACTTAGAAAAAGCGGAAAGAATAGTATGGTGAGTCTTAGAGTACTTACGACCCAGTTTTAATAACTGGGTCAAATAAGGTCAAATACTTAATAAGGACCTTATTTGGATAAGGTCACTAGTATTTCATGTGCTAAGTCCTACACAATTATTTTGTTGAATATCCAGGAGAGGAAATCGATGTATCTATAAACTTCAGTATGCATATCTAAGAAATACCTCTCACCCACACTGACATTTCAGTCTCTTGGAATTCTTATCCAAAAAGATAAGTTTGATTGTTCTCTTTGGACAAGGCTGGGATGTGGCAATAACTTTTTCCTTCTTTCCCCTACGTCCATACAGAACATCCAATAGCACATTACTCCTGGAACTTGTGACTTAGCTTCACCTCAGATAATTTGAAATCAGCATCCAAATCTCACAACCACATTATAATGTTGCAAAGAAAAGGAACACAGGAATTTATGACTGTCTTTTTTCAGAGTAATTTATAGGCGTTTGCAAAGCAATATTCTTCAGAAGTGAAAGATTAACCGCAGCATATTATCTTAAAATTCAAAACAAAACAAAAACAAATTTTCAGTTCTTAGGCCTGTTAGATTTTCCTTCGCCCGATGTCACAAGTAGGGTCTTGCCTTTCTCACACCTAGAGAATTAAAGTGGAGGAGGAGAAGTGGCCAGTGGAAAATACTGGCAGTGAAAAAATGAAATCTGGAATTGTTGGATACCAGGTTTTCAGCTCCTGTTTCAAAGATCCTGAAACAGATTTAGGCAGAGGGCACCCTCAAGTCATGCTGAATAATGTCATTCTTCTATATACCTACCTATGATAAATCTATCTAAGAACAACTGAAGCAGTTCTGAGAAGCTATAGGCATTATATTGGCAATTATCATAATCATTATTATAAGGATAATATTAAAATTCTTCACAGATTTGTAACACATTATAGTTTTTTTTTGCATTTTAAAATAAATCATTCATGACAAATTTAATAATGACAAAGTGAATAGCTGCTCCCTTGTCATAAAGTTGGAATTTTCAACATTCTAAATTGGGGCTGATTGTATTCTAGTGATAAATACAATGTGTCTTTTCAGGACTTTTATAACAATGTGAGACAAACCCATTCTTGTTGATACTAGCAGGAGTAGATTAATCTCCCTAAGAAGAACAACCACACTGAGAACTTCTTACGTGAGCCATTTAATTCAATCTTCACTTATTGCCATGAGTTTTAATATCTAATTTTACAGGTAAAAACCTGGTCAGATTATACAATATCACATAGTGAGCCTGGCTTCACATCTCAATTGAAGTTATTCTCTTGCTTCACATTTGATGTTCTCTTTGTATAACAATGTCTTCCGCATAGTATTCTCTCTGGGGGAATAATCTTTTTCCTTCTTCTCCTAGCTAAATCCTAATCATACTTTAGGTATTGACTTCTATATTACTTTAGGGAACACTTTCTAACCTCCCCTCTCTGAAGCTTTCGATGCACACTTTTAATGCTTTCATATCTTCAGTAATTTTGTTTTCATATTAAAAAATAAAACTCCAATAATCCTCTTCTACTTAACTGAAGTATTAGTTTAATCAACAATGTACATTTTTCTGGGGAAAAGAAGGATAGATGAACAGCCAATAGACTATAATATCTTGACATTTTCCTGCTTCTATTTATAGTGCTTTTTTATTCAAATAAGTTGCATTTGTTTTCAAACTTTCTTATTACATTCGTACTTTTTATTGCAATTATTGATTGTATTTCATTGTGTTTCTGTAGTATTTGATCAGAGCACAGAAGGAAAAAGTTTCCTCATTTTTAAAAACAAAATGGAATATTTTATAAAGAAGCAATGAAGAAACATTGCAAAAAACTGTTCCTACTTTGGGTGAGCATGAAGCAATATAAAAGAGTGAGATAAATTCCAGATGGATGATGTACTTATTTTACAAGTCTAAGTTTTCATCCCGTTTGATGAAGCTGAAATCAAAAATTGAATTATGTGTGATGCATTATGTGTGAGAATCACATAATAAAGGCAAGTTTGAATTCTAATCAATAGGCACTCCAAGAAAATGTATTTTTGTTATATCAAAGACTGATGAGTGAACATTTAAATATTTAAATTAAAATTGTTCCTTAATTTTTGAATACTCATTTTGATCCCCAATCTTCCATGTTTTTAGTTTTGCTAATCATATCAGTCAGGGTTCCTGCAGGAAGCAAATAGAACATAAGGATGACTCAGTTAATGATAATTTAATGAAAAGCTATTTGCAAAGGTATGAGCCAATTTAAGGAAATCAACAATGGATACATCTAACTTGTGGCAGCAGCAGGATGCTTGTCTCATCCTTAGACCTAAAGGGAAAAGGAAATAAAATAAAGTTACTAGAGCTAGGCAAGATCTGGAACCTTGTAAAGAGAAATTCCTTAAAATAGGACCTGTAGCACCAGGTAGAGGAATGCAATCCTTGCTAGAACTTGGAGCCATGTGGTGAGATGAAGAAATACCTTGACTTCTCTTTCCTCTGGCTCTCCAGGCTCTGGCTGGTGCCTCCCACTGATTCAAACTCAACGAGTGTCCAGAGGAGTCTGGATAATGCAACCCACAGATATCAGCCTTCCAGGGTCCTCAGCAAGGCAGAAAAGGATGAAAATGGATGTGAGTGATAGAATAACCACCCTACTGAACAAGTATCAGTCTCTATTTCAATAGGAAAGGTCATTTTCCACTCAATTCATTTAACATGTACCTTGTTTTTTAGATTGTAAGTGAGCTCTGGAAAATGAAGAATATCCCCAGCTTGTTATGAGCTAGAGTCAACAATAACTAAATACTTTCCATAGTGTGGACAATCACTCAAAGTTTGTTGACCTGAGAAAGATTTGGAAGGAATGAAAGCTCAAGTTTAAGATTGAATTTTTTCTTTATTTTTACTTTTGTTCAAGATCAGTGTATAAATTAGTGACAGGCAGTGGTTTAAGAGATTGAATTTTGTCCGTCTATTTAGTTACTGCAAACTCTGAAAGAGTGATTTGCTAGAACTGATTTTGATTATCAGCAGCATGCGTTGTATTAGAACTATTGCCCTGATGGGGGAAGCATTAGTGCTAAGGCCCTCACCTGTATGGTCTCTTCAGTAGAAAAGTTAACTTAATTAGTTCTCAAGACAACACTACATCTTCTGTTGTTCATCACTTTTTTCCCTTTTGTCTTCTACAACCCTATGCTAATTTATTTTACCATGCTCACAAAATAGCTTGAAAAAGTAAATTATATACTCTCACCATGTGGTTGATTTATAATGATTTCCTAGAAGAAAACAACTCATGTAAAACTCTGAGAATTAGCCATTCCTATGTTATTTTTCTCAATATATTTTATTTTTTTCTCCTTTGTAATAGCACTTTGGCCATTCATATACTTATGTCTCTAAGCATTAAGGCCTCGAAAAGCATTTTCATGCCTCACATTAGGTAGAAGGATAACAATTTTGAAAAATTTGTTGGAAAAAAAAAATGAATGGGTTGGGAGACAGGTTTTAGTAGACAGAAACTGTTAGATCTAAGAGACATCTTACATATATTTTGTCCAACCCCACTATTTTTAAGTCAAGTGTCTGAGGCTCAAAAAGGGGAATTACATTGCTTATAATAACACAGAACCCCATATGGAAAATTCACTTCCTCTGACAAGTTACACTGGCAGGATTTCAAAGTTGTCCCTTTCTAGTTGGGTTCTTTCATTTCCAGATCCAACCCTCCAAACAGCAGCCAACGTACAAGCATGGGCTTCCTTTGATAATATGCTATCCTACTGCAATGTGGAAATTGGAAGCCAGTTTCTCCCAGTCTCAGGTTATTGTAAGCATATTTTGCTATTTCATCTTTTTCTTAGTGATCTAAGAGACCAAAATAGGTTTCCTTTTGTCAATTAAGAGTGACCCTAAGGTTAAGGAAATAAAAGTTACCTATAGGTTGAGGATTCAGGGACCAGCTGGCATGACAAATTTTTGCATTCCTCCCACTGTGAGAAAAACCACACCCTTGCTAAACCCTCTAACAGTAGCAGTTAGCTGGCTGATTTACAACCCACAACACAACAACCCTAATTGGACAGAAGCCCAGCCTTGCAATCTTCCTCCTCTCTTCTCTATTCCCTTTCCCTCATCTCCCCTCTCTTCCCCTCCTCTCGTCTGCTGTCTCTTTTCGGGTACAGGGTCTCACTGTGTTGCCCAGGCTGCAATGCCGTGTTGCATGATCATAGCTTACTGCAGCCTTGTCCTCCTAAGCTCAAGTGATCCTTTTTCTGCAAGCCACTCTACCTGGTTCCCTTAAAAATCTTTTCTAATAAGCTGTTACAGACTAGATTTTAAGCCAAGTGCAGCCAGCAGCTGCACATAAAGTGTCTTTGTGTCCTACATTTCATTTTTGACTTAATGAGCTAAATGCCACTTTATTTTAATGCTAAATCTCCATCACAAAGTGAACATAGGATATATGTTACATTCATGTTTACCCAACGCACATGGACTTGGTTCCCCTCATATATATGCATAGCTTTGTCTGCAAACCTGCTAAATATGTCTAACACCAGCCAGCCCCCTGAGGCATAAAACCCAATCTCTCTCTTCCCCTCTTAGAAGAGAGAGAACCTTCAGTCCACACTGGAGACTTTCTCTTCATGGCTTGCAAACTGATATTACCAATAATGTTCCCCTCCCTACTATTTAACCACCAAGATTGTCTTTTGGATGAGACTTTTCTATCTAAGTGTTTTTTAAATTTTTAAAAAATTTTCTCAACAGCAAGCAGAGTACTAGTTCAAGGTGCCAAACATATAGCATTCTGTGAAAAAAAAAAAATATATATTCCAAGTCATATATTCATTCCTGAGACTTTTCTCACTATACTTCTTCACCATTTTTTTTCTTTTTCTTTTTTTTTATATCTTCCTACGATATGAATCAAATGAAATTTCATGTTATATGTTTAAGGAAAATATTGAAAACAAATATAAAATAATTTTATTTCTATCACTTACTTTGTGTGTTATTAAATGAGGAAAATGCTAAAAGAATTAATACAGGAAAACCAAAACCTCACTCGTGGAGCACAAATACCATTTCTACAAAATTAAATGCATCAAAATAGTCATGACTTCTTTACAATTCTAAAGATTAGATCAGGGACTTCTGACTCACCCTTGTTCCTCCACATTGTGTTGAGAACTATAGGAACACATGTTTACAAATTGTTCTTTTATATTTTCTACTTATCGAAACCCCCCAGATGGGAGTTTGAGCAACGGAATTACGGGAAACCAACTGTGGCAGCTAAGCACGCAGACATAATGTCTACAATATGGGGAATGACAGAGGCACAGGAAGTTAAGAACACTGGAACTGAGTCCAGAGAGGCAGTGCTTGCAACTGGGGTGTGGCGGGGAGGTGGGGGAGGTCTGGAGGGGAGAGGTGAGAGCTTGAGATAGTTGTTAGAGACTAAAATGCCCTCTCCAAAGCTTTAAAAGTATTAAGTCTCTTCCTACCTATGACTTTAGTTTCTGGGTCATGTTTTCTCTGAAATGTTCATGATTTTCTTAATTTGCAACTATTTAAGAAATCAAATAAACTATCTTTAAAATGGTATCAAAACAAAAGACACGCACATGCACGCATATGTGAACAGATAGATCTTCAGAGGAGTAATGGCAAAGAAGTTTCATCTCAGATGGGATACAGAATCATTGTTAAGTGGTAGTGGGCACAGCTATTTTGAGTAAGACTCTGAAACTACTCATAGGAATTTTGCGGGACACACACACACACACACACACACACTCACATCTGGGTGTTTTACAACAGCTAGCTGTCCAACATTTGCCTGGCATGTGCTATGATATGTTATATATGTTGTGTTATGTGCATGTATGTTTAAGTATTTTCCTTCATGATATATGTCTGGCATGGTCTTAAACACTTTACAAATATAAACCTGTTTAATTTTCCAAACAACTCATAAGATAGGTAGTATTATTTACATTTTAGAGGTCAGGAGACTGAGGCATCCATCCAAGGCTACATATTTAGGAAGCAGCAGAACAGGATTTTGAATCTGGAGACTATGACTCCAGACCTTACAGTGCTGATCACTCTATGAGACTGCCTCTCGTAAACCAGGTTTTCAAGTAATATTTATTAAGCACATGACTTGAGCCACGCTCAACTTTTGGCACCAGGATAACAATGATGAATCAATCAGAGATCCAGTTCTCCTGATACTTAATTCTAGCTGCAAATACAGGGATTGATAAATGAGCCAATACATGACAGGATTTCAGATAAGATATCAGACAGATCAAAAGAAGAAATACAATAGAATAATGACAAAGAGATCTTTGAGGAGGTGGTGTATGAACTGAAATATGAATGGAGATGAGGAGCCGTCCTTGTGAGGGAGAGCGCTTCAGACAGAGGACACAGTCAGTACAAAGCCCTGAGGCATGAACAAGCTTCGCGTTTTCCAGGAACAAAGAGAGGGATTGTGTGGCTGGAGAGCCTCAGTGAAGAGGAGAAGGAGTTATGGTGGAAAAGCTGTTCTGAGAATAGTTTGTGCACAATCTACTGGTTCACATTAAGGAGTTAAATAATGTTTTCCCCTAACAGAGTAAGGGAGACACCATATGAAATGTTATTTATTATCAGCATCTTTTTTCTGAATCCTCACTCTTGGTTTCAGTAGATTCTTTCCAGCAATTGAACTTCTCTTTAAGACTTTTGGAGTACTTATTGATGTAGTTATTCATTTTTGTCTGGCTTAATCTTTTGTCTGAATTACGATTCTGATTTCTTATGTGAGAAAACACTCTTCCTGTCTCAACAGTAATGCCCAGATCAACTTGCAAATGCAAAACTGTACTCTGAAGTCCCTATTCCTATCTCCAGGTGATTAATTAAATGAGGGCAGCATCAATAATGGAAAAATTACCTGTTTAGAAAGTGCATCATGGAGTGCCCCACTCTTGAAGCTTTATTAAGTAGTTTTATTCTTAAAAAAAAAAAAAGAAAAAAGAAAAGAAAGAAAGAAATCTCTGCCTTAATGGTTTGTAGATACTTTCTATTTATTTAGATTGGATCAGATTGTTCAGAACAAATTAGGGTGTTCAGAACATTGAAAACTAACTTGGATGGTTGAATAAATTCACAATTTTAAGTTTGATTTATATGATTACTCAAAATCTAAGAAGCTCATACTAAACTTCCTGCATTCTATGGTTTGGCTAATTGTTGTAAGAATGTAAAGAATTTCCTCTAGTCATTCTTTTTCTCTTAAAATTAAATTCCAAGTCTTAAGATAAATAAATATGGTGTATGTTTGATAAAAGTGAAGATTGATATATTCTTATAAAACAGTGAGGAAAAGAAGCAAATATGAATCATTAATTACACATAAGGATGATCAATTCTTAATAACAAAAAGTAACTTAGTGTGTAAAAAGCAATGGCCTTGATGTCAGGAAATTTGAGTTCTAGACTTGTTCAAAAACCATACATCCTGTGATCATTTCATAATCAGAAAAATTAAAAATTTGAACAAAAGTGAGTTTACTTACAGTTTAATGACATTGATTTAACATATTTGAAAATGTATCCCAATAAGCTATGCTTCATTTGTTCAAACCTCGTTAGTTTTCCATTATATCGTAAATAGCAGAGATCATGTCCATCAAAAGTGAGCTCTCTGGGTCAACATATATAGTAGCTATTCAATGTGGTAGTGAATTTTTGTTAAATTAATGTAGAAGTAAATAAATGCTGGATATATAAAAGAAGAAAGTTAGCTAGAAGGAATAAGATCTAGTGTCCAGTAGCACAATCAGGCAACTATAGTTAATAATAATTTATTGTTGGAGAGATCCAAGATGGCTGATTAACAACAGCTCAGTATTGTAGCTCCCAGTGAAAGCACAGAGAGTGAGTGGACGCCACACTTCCAGACGAATTTTTGTTGCCCACAGACAGAGAGATTCCCGGCAGAGGAGCCACACGGGTCACTAGCACGATCTTTTGGCCGGTGCGGCTATTTTGCCGGTGCCCTGGCACGGCGCTTCTCGGCGTGGAGTATACAGGACGGGGTGCCCTTTGAGTCCGGCTCGGCTGGTCCCATCCCCACAAGGAGAACAGCAATTGGAAGCGCTGAGGACTGAGAGTTTCACAGTAAGCACAGCTGAACCGGGAAGGACCAGCTGCACGGGGAAGGGGCATCTGCCAAAGGAAAACTAAGAAACAGAAAAAACTTCATCACCAGGTGGAGAAATCCAAAATGGCCGATTAACAACAGCTCAGGACTCTAGCTCCCAGTGAAAACACAGAGAGCAAGTGGACGCCGCAATTTCAGATGAATTTCTGTGGCCCACAAACTGGGAGATTCCCGGCGGAGGAGCCACACGGGTCGCCAGCGCGACTCTTTTGGCCGATGCAGCTGTTTTGCCAGTGCAGCTGTTTTGCCGGCATCCCGGCAGCGCAGCATTTCTCAGTGCAGAGTATTCGTGACTGGGCACCCTTTGAGTCAGGCTCGGCTGGTCCCACCCCCACAAGGAGAACAGCAATTGGAAGCGCTGAGGACTGAGAGTTTCACAGTAAGCACAGCTGAACCCGGGAAGGCCAAGCTCTGTGGGGAAGGGGCATCTGCCAAAGGAAAACTAAGAAACAGAAAAAACTTCATCACCAA
>CAUYLG010066756.1:0-32953 GCA_963573385.1 Cacajao melanocephalus
GCCCGGTGATGAAGTTTTTTCTGTTTCTTAGTTTTCCTTTGGCGGACGCCCCTTCCCCGCACGGCTGGACCTTCCCGGTTCAGCTGTGCTTACTGTGAAACTCTCCGTCCTCAGCGCTTCCAATTGCTGTTCTCCTTGTGGGGTTGGGACCAGCTGAGCCAGACTCAAAGGGCACCCCGTCCGGTATACTCTGCGCCGAGAAGCACCGTGCCGGGGCACCGGCAAAATAGCCGCGCCGGCCAAAAAAGTCGCGCTGGCGACCCATGTGGCTCCTCCGCCAGAAATCTCCTAGTCTGTGGGCAACAAAAATTTGTCTGAAAGTGCGGCGTCCACTCGCTCTCTGCACTTTCACTGGGAGTTACAATCCTGAGCTGTTGTTAATCGGCCATCTTGGATCTCTCTCGGTTTTTTTTTTTTTAAACTGTAAACTTTTAATTCTCCTCATTATGACATAATTGTAAACAAGTGAGGGATCTGTACCTCTGAGCAAGCAGAGATTTTTCACTTTTGTGCCTTGGAACCATTGGTCAGTTTGAAGCCCATGGTCTGCTTTTCATAATAATTCTTTGTTTGTTTTTAGACAGTCTCACTCTCTTGCCCAGGCTGGAGTGCAGTGGTGTAGTCTTGGCTCACTGCAACCTCCACCTCCTGAGTTCAGGCGATTCTCATGCCTCAGACTCACAAATAGCTGGGACTACAGGCTTGTGCCACCACGCCTGGCTGATTTTTTATTTTTGGTAGAGACAGGGTCTCTACCATGTCAGCCAGGCTGTTCTTGAACTCCTGACCTCAAGTGATCTGCCTGCATCTTCCTCCCAAAGTGCTGGGATTAAAGTTGTGAGCCACTGCACCCAACCCAGAATAACAATTTTAAGTGAATAAATTTAAGTGCATAGGATTACAAAGAAAACTGAATTTGGAATACAGTTATCAAAATATTTAAAAAGCAAATTTGTGATGCATGGTTTTTTTTAAAATCATGTATTACTTTAAATACAGTTTAGCTGCAAGTGTCGTTACTGTATTATGAAAATGCTGAATGGTGTATACACTGTTTTGAGAACCTCAGCTAATGTGAAGTGAAAATATGTGTGATTTCTCTTCGACATAAAGTCAAAGGTATTGCCAAAAACTATTTGTTGTCTGCATTCATAATTGAAGGAAAAAAAATCAGTTTCTGAAATTAAAATGTATTTTTTTCCCATTCCCTTCAGAGACTCAGTGAATTCTATCCTCAGACCTCTTGATGGATAGAATTTAATCCACCTACCCTTAGTCCCAGGTTAGGTACCCCTGATTTAGGGGTATATATTTAATGAGAGTTACTGGATCGAATTCAGTCTTACTTAAGGATCTTTTAGAGAGGCTCCTTTTCCTCCTCTCCTTCGCCTCCTTATAGATTGACAGCTTTATGTTTGAGTATATGCTTTCAGAAATTTCAATATGTATGTGTCTCTTCTCTTTATTTTTTGTTGGGACATTCTATTTTATTATATTTCATTTATTTATTATTTTTATTTTTCACTCTGTTGCCCAGGCTGGTGTGCAGTGGCTCTGTCTCGGCTCACTGCAACTTCCTTCTCCCAGACTCAAGTGATTCTTGTGCCTCAGCCTCCTGAGTAACTGCGATTACAGACATCCATCACTATGCCTGGATAATTTCAAACTCATGACCATGTTGGCCGGGCTGATTTCTAACTCCTGACCTCAAGTGATCTGCTCGCCTCAGCCTCCCAAAGTGCTGGGATTACAGGTGTGAGCCACCATGCCCAGCCTCTCTTTCTTTTTTAACTATTTTGAAATAACTTTAAAATTACAGATAGTTGCTTGAATTATACAGAGACCTCCTGAGTTCACTTATACTTTTCCCCTGAATTCACCAATTTTTAACACTTTGACACATTTGCTTTTATTGTTTCCTCTTCCTTCTTTTCTTCCTTCCTCTTTCCCCTGCATTATTTATGTATGTGTCTGAAACAGTTGAGGAAATTTAACCCTGAATACTGTCATGTAATTTACAGTTTATATTTGAGTTTCATAATTTACCATGGTTCATACTGATAACTCTTAATTCCAGTCCCAACTCTATAGGGTTCTCCTTGGTTTTCCCTCTTCTCTGTCTGTTTACCTCGCTTCCAACAACATCAGTACATTTATTCATTCGCACAGTGTCTACAATATACACAAAATGGCTTCACAGTTGCTTCATCCATGTCTCTGTGAAAAAGAAACCTATTAAAAGGAGTTCAGGATTTGCTAATAGTTGTTTTTTTCCCCTAGACTGAGGATGTATAGTGAATTTATTTTTTGCAGTTTACCCAAATTAGCTCTCCCTTCAATCCCCAACCCCCTAGTGTTTCATTCCTTCCTGTTGTTCTGTACTCCATGTGGATAATCAGTATCATTGGCATCTTGTTTATTCATCCTTTTTTTCTTTGTGTGTTTTTTTTTTAAGTAAGTAGATGTGTTTTTTTCTCTTTCTCTCTCTCTCTTTTGTTGAGGGGGGACACAGAGTGTTTGTCTGTCTTCCAGGCTGTAGTGCAGTGGTGTTATAGCTCACTGTAGCCTTGAACTCCTGGGCTCAAATATTCCTCCCACCTCAGCCTCCCAGCTAATTTTTTATTTTTTGTGGAGACCGGGGTCTTGCTATGTTCAACAGGCTGGTCTTGAACTCCTGGCCTCAAGTGATCCTCCTGCCTCTGCCTCCCAAAGTGTCGGGATTACAGGCTTAAGCCACTGTGCCTGGCCTCTTTTTCTTTTTAATTACCCTCTTTGGTTATCCACAAAAGGTAATATAGCATACATTTATTCTGTACCTTGCTTTTTTTACTTACTCTATCCTGGAAATAGCTATACTATCAGTTCATAGAGATCTTCAGTCATTTTTTTTTTTCTAGCTGCAGATTACTCTGTTATTTGGATGTATCATAGTTTATTCAACTAACTTTCTCCTACATTAGGCTATTTAGGTAGTTGGCAGTATCTAGCAATTATACATAATGCTAAAATTAATAACTTTATGCAAATGTATTTTATATTAATGGAGGTATAACTTTAATTTTTATTTAAAAATTATTTGATAATCTTTTTAAAAATCCATATTACAACCTCAGAACTAATTTCTCCTGATTTCCCCCTACCAAACATTAGAATACAAATAATGCAAAAGGATCGGTTTATTTTTCTTTGCAGCAGTTCCTGACCAGTCCCATGGTGAGAAATATCAGTTGGCACTTAATTGCATTATAATAAATTATACCCAGTAAGGATGATTTTTCAGGTCTCAGTGCATGGGTTATGGAAATTTTCCATCATGCATTTTTCTGCTGCAGTTACAGGGCCTGTATGTACTTATGAGAATTGGAGCTAATATCAAAGACAAAAAATTGTGGGACTCTTTCCCCCATAGTCCACCAAGTTTTGAGGAAAATAAATATCAGTAGAAACAGCTCTGAAGAATTTATCTTCATGGTTCTGATAAGTAGATCTCGTGATATCTGATTTAACAATACATGCAGATAAGATTTTTTTAAAAACAGTGTAACAACTTGGACACTGTAACCCACTGTAACCCACTGTCAACATGGTTCTGGATTTGGGCATGGATCATTTTAAAGAAAAATGAAGCTCTTATTTTTTAAAAAATTGTTCAAACTTGAAGAGCTAGTCAGGTGCAGTGAGGTCAAGAGTTGGAGACCAGCCTGGCTAAGATGTCGACACCCTGTCTCTACTAAAAATACAAAAATTAGCTGGACATGGTGGTGGTACATACCTGTAATCCTAGCTACTCGGGAGTCAGAGGCAGGAGAATTGCTTGAACCTGGGAGGTAGAGATTGCAGTGAGCTGCACTCCAGCCTGGGCAATAGAGCAAGACTGTCTTAAAACAACAACAACAGCAACAACAACAAGAACAAAAACTCGACCTTCAGTACCTGGGCCCTTAACTGACCCACAATATTAATGTACACTCAGGGCTCAGGTATAAGTGAATTCAATAACATCTCAGATGGTCAAGGATGTATTAAAAGTGGGATTGCTGCATAACACATTGATTTCACAGTTTCTATGGGTCAGGAGTCTGGGCGTGGCCTAACTGGTTACTCTGTGTAGGAGCTTACAAGGCAGCATTCTAGGTGTCTGCTGGGCTGTGTTTTCACCTGGAGGCTTGACTGGGGAAGAATCTGTCACTCATGTTTCATTTTGTTTAATTGCAGTTGCATTACTGAGGCAGAATTCTTTTCATTGTGGCTGTAAGACTCAGGGTCTTAGCTGCTTTCTGGCTGCCAACTGGAAACCTGCCTCATCTAGAAGCAACCCACAGTTCCTTGTCTTTCCCAAAAAGACCACTTCATCAAGCCAGTAAGGAGGGGTGTCTAGATCAAGCAAGCTGTCAACAGTCGTATAGTGTTGCACAGTCATAGAGCGGGTGTCAAGGCTCATGTCTGTAATCCTAGCACTTTGAGAGACCAAAGTGGGAGAATCACTTGAGGCCAGGAATTCAAGACCAGCTTGGGCAACATAGTGAGACCTCATCTCTACTAAAAATTTTAAAATTAGCCAGGTGAGGTGTCATGCACCTGTATAGTCCCTAGCTACTCTGGAGGTGAATGCCAGGCAAGGGGATCATTTGAGCCCAGGAGTTCAGAGTTGCAGTGTTCACATAACCTCATTCTAGCCTGGGAAACAGCAAGACCCTGTCTCAAAATGATGACAATAATGACAATCATAGGAGGGATATATCACCTTTGCCGTATTCTGTTGGTTAAAAGCAAGACATGGAGACCAGGAGGTAGGGAGCATGGGAGCACCACTACAGGGTCTGTCTGCCACAGTCGTTACTATATTCTTCTATAAGGGTTATACTGTTTTGTCTGTCCACTGGCAGTGTATGAAAGTGCCTGTTTATGTACAGCCCTGACAAATACTGTATTTTTTTTAAATAGAGATGGGGTTTCACTTTGTTGGCCAGGCTAGTCTTGAACTCCCAGACCTCAGGTAATCCACCCACCTTGGCCTCCTAAAGTGCTGGGATTACAGGCGTGAGCCACTATGCCCGGCCGATGACAAATACTGTATTTTTAAGCTTTTGACCTTTTGCTAGTCTGATGGGTAGGAAATTGTATGTTGGCATAGTCTTAATTTGCATTTCTCTTATGATGAGTGAAATTGAACATCTTTATTTGTTAAAGGGTCATGTTACATGTTTTTATTTTGAGAATTATATATTTATATTTTTTCTCTCATTTTTTTTTGTTGTGTTGTTGTTTGTTTGTTTTCTGAGACGGAGTCTCGCTCTTTTGTCTTTGAGTGCAATGGCGTGATCTCGGCTCACTGCAACCTCTGCCTCCTGAGTTTAAGCAATTCTCCTGCCTCAGCCTCCTCAGTAGGTGGGACTACAGGCACCTACCACCACACCCGGCTAATTTTTGTATTTTTAGTAGAGACAGGGTTTCACTGTGTTGGCCAGGCTGGTTTCGAATTCCTCACCTCGTGATCTGCCCGCCTTGGCCTCCCAAAATGTTGGGATTACAGGTGTTAGCCACTGTACCTGGCTCCCTCAGTTTTTTTATTGAGGTGAATTGCATAAAAGTAATCATTTTAAACAATTCAGTGGCATTCAGTACTTTCACAGTATTGTATATCTACCACCACTGTGTAGATCCAAAACATTTCATCAACCCAGAATAAAACCTCATACCCACTAAGCAGTTACTCCGAATTCTCCCCACCCTACCCCCCACCTGTATTATTTAGCAGTGTGACTGTGAATTGTCTTAAATGTGGTTTCCTTTGTATTTATCCTGCTTGGGATTTGCTAACGTCTTGAGGTGTGGGTAGATCTATATCATCAATTCAGAAATTCTTTGCTATTGTCTCTTCACATTATTTCTCTATCATTTTCTCTGTTTCTCTTCTGGTACTCCAGTTACATGTATATTAAGTATTAAACCATTTCATATCATCTCTTAGGTTTCACATGACTCTTTCCACACACTCCTTCTCCCAGCTCTTTATAGTATAGTTTGGATAATTTCTGTTAACCTAACTTCAACTTCACTGATTCTTTATTATGCTAATCTGCTGGTAAGTCCTTTGAAAGAATTCTTGATCTGATGTGGTGGCTCACGCCTGTAATCCCAGCACTTTCGGAGGCTGAGGTGGGTGGATCACTTGAGGCCAGGAGTTTGAGACTAGCCTAGCCAACATAGTGAAACCCCATCTCTACTAAAAATACAAAAAATTAGCTGGGCATGGTGGCGGGCGCCTGTAATCCCAGCTACTTGGGAGGCTGAGGCAGGAGAACTGCTTTAACCCAGGAGGCAGAGGTTGCTGTAAGCTGAGATTGCACCATTGCACTCTAGCCTGGGCAACAAGAGCAAAACTCCATCTCAAAAAAAGAAGTTATTTATCTCTCATACTGATTTCTGATTTTTAAAAATTTCTAGCACTTCCATATACATCCATACCCGTACACATATACTCTCTCTGTACTGAAATTCTTTATCTCTTTGCATGATCTACCTTTTGCACTAGATGATTTAACATACTTTTTGTGGTTATTTTAAAATCCCTACCTAATGATTCATATATTCTGTTTGTGTGACTGTTCTCTTGAAGCCTTCCTCATAACAATGAGTTTCACATTTTCTTGCTTCTTTGCATGTTTCTTTTTTTTTTTAATTGAATGCCAGACATTGTATGTAAAGGAATAGTAGACAATAAAGTAATTTTAACAACCAGAAAAAAAATCATTTCTCCTTAATCTGTCAGGCCACTAGTTGGCTGGGGGGTCAGAGGAGGGGTGGTGATGACTGAATCATTAAGTGATTTTAATTTCGAATATAGTTGCTTATATTAACTGCTTTTAATAATCACTTATTTGTCCATAAGCCTTGCATCTAGAAATATGGCAATGTAGGAATATTGTTGCTTTCTAGGAAGTGAAATGAAATGATTTCTGAAGTTTCATATGCATCTCACCTTTTGTGCATTGTTCATGCATTAAAGTAATAGGAATATCTTTGCAACATTAAGAAATACTTGGTATGGGTTACTTATACCGGGGGAAAAAAAAAACAATTTGGGCTGGGCATGGTAGCAAACACCAGTAGTCCCAGCTACTCAGGAGGCTGAGGGCGGAGGATCGCTTAAGCCTAGGAGTTCAGGGCTGTAGTGTGCTGTGTGCTGTGATTGCACCTCTAATAGCCACTGCACTCCAGCCTGGGCAACATTGCAAAGTCTCATCTCTAAAGTTAAAAAAAAAATTAAAAAATAAACTATTAGTTTTTATAGTTTTAATTCTCAAGTTTAGGTCTTTGATCCATTTTGAGTTAATTTTTATATGTGGTATAAGGTAAGAATCCAACTTTATTTTGCATGTGCATATCCAGTTTTGCCAGCACATTTGTTAAAAAATGACTGTCCTTTCCCCCATTGAATGGTCTTGGTAGACTTGTTGAAAATTAGTGGACCATTTATATGTTTTTTTTTTCCTGGACTGTATATTCTCTAAACAGAATGTTTCATTGGTCTGTGTTTTTGTCTTTATGCCATAACATACAATTGTAATTGCTGTAGTTTTATACATTTCAAAGTCAGGAAGTGTGAGTCCTCCTTTGTTTTTTTTTTTTTTTTTTCAAGATTATTTTGGGGGCCTCTTGTAATTCTTGTGAATTTCAGGTTTTTTCATTTCTTTAGAAAAGGCTGTTGAACTTTTGATTAAGGATTGTGCTGAAGAAATAGATTGCTTTGGGTAGTACTGGGGTCTTGACAACGTTAAATGTTACGCATTACCACAGGACATCTTTCCATTTATTTAGATCTTTAATTTCTTTCAGTGGTGTTTTGTAGTTTTCAGTGTATAGGTCTTTTGCCTTAGTTAGATATATTTGTATGTATTTAATTCTTTTAAATCAAGATTGTTCAACCAGCGGCCAGTGGGTTGCATGTGGCCCAGGACAGCTTTGAATGTGGCCCAACACAATTCATAAACTTATCTTAAAACATTATCAGGTGTTTCTTTTTCTTTCTTTTTTTTTTAAGCTCATTAGCTGTCAGTGTTATTTTATGTGTAGCCCAAGACAGTTCTTCCAGTTTGGCCCAGGGAAGCCAAAAAATGGGACATCCCTGTGTTAGATACTATTATAAATGGAATTGCTTTCTTAATTTCCTTTTCAGAATTTTTATTGCTGATGTAGTAGAAACACAACTGATTTTTGTGTGTTGATCTTTTCCCCTGCAATCTTGCTTTATTACCTCTATTAGCTTTCTTATGGATACTTTGTGGCTCACATTATGCAAAAAGAGATAGTTTTTACCTTTTCCTTTCCAATTTTGATGCCTTTTGTTTCCTTGTTTCTGTTCTTAGGGAGAAAGCTTTCAGTCTTTTCACTACTGAGTAGTTGTGGGACTTTCATAAACACCCTTTATCATGTTGAAGAATTTTCTTAGTTTTTTGTTTTTTGGTTTGTTTTGAGACAGGGTCTCGCTCTGTCACCCAAGTTGGAGTGCAGTGGCACGATCTCAGCTCACTGCAGCCTCAGCCTTCCAAGTAGCTGGGATTACAGGCACCCACCACCATACCTAGCTAATTTTTGTATTTTTAGTAGAGACAGGGTTTCATCATGTTGGTCAAGCTGATCTCAAACTCTTGACCTCAAGTGATCCGGCCATCTTGGCCTCCCAAAGTGCTGGGATTACAGGTGTGAGCCATCGCACCCAGCCAAATTTTCTTAAGGTTTCTAAAGATTTTTCTGATTAATGAGTGCTGGATTTTGTCAGATATCTTTTTTGCATCAATTGAGATGATATATATGTTTTTTCTTCATCCCATTAATGTGATATATTTCATCAATTGATTTTCTTATGTTGAACCACCCTTGCATTCCTGGGATGAATTCCATTTGATCATGGTAAATGGTCTTTTTAATAAACATTGTTGTTTCCAAAAAGATATATTCTTAAAGTTTCCAGTTGGTATTCTCTCTCAATAGATATATTCAGTGCCCTCCTTTATCAGTGCCCTCCTTTATCAAGTAATAGATCCTAGTTTAATACTTTCTGTAAAGTACAGGTATATCTCAAGATTTAAAATATCTGTTGCTAAAATATCCGTAAATTTTAATTGGTAGGACTTTTAATAGAAATGTACCAAAGTTTTGTCTGTGAACCGAATCCCTGGTCAGACAGAAAAAAAAAAAAAGGTAATGTACCAAAGTTTCAGTGAATGTTGAAGGCTGAATGTGAAATGTTTATGTCAACATCATTTCTGGCACTTAAAACATGACTTTGTTTATACTCAGTAATTATGGAATCACGTATGATACTATTATTTAATGAGTATAACAATGTTAGCAACACTAAAAGGGTATGCCATTGTTAAAGATAATTAATGAACTAGCACACATAATATTATTTTACTGTTATTTTTCCATTGTTATTACTCGACATAAAGTAGACTGATGAGGCAAGGATGAGTTAGTTCTAAAGGTGCTAATAGGTTATTTTTAAAATTAAAAAAAAAATTAGAACCGTTCTGAATAAGTAAAGCATTTTACAGAATTTATAAATTAAAAGGTTTCAAGGGATATGTAGTCTCCTTCCCATAACAGTTCTTCATAATTCTTCCTCAGTTACCCAGTTTCCTTTCCTGAAAGTATTGTTATAAAAGTGGATGGGTATATATAAACTTTAAGTACACTGAAATATAATATCTGTCACACTTTTTTTTTTTTTTTTTGCCATTCTTGGATCCAGTGGAAATGTTACATTTCTTCCTATGTTATTTGTTTTACTTATTTGATTTAGATTGATTTCCTTATAGTAGATAAGGTGAGCTATCGAAAAAAACCTTAAACAGGAAACCTAATAAAACACAGTAAAGGCTGCATTGATAATAAATTCATAGGTTTGCCAGAATAAGTAAACCCTAGAGCCTAGAAAAAGGGTGTTAGGCCAGGTGTGGTGGCTCATGCCTTTAATCCCAGCACTTTGGGAGGCTGAGATGGATGGATCACTTGAGGTCAGTAGTTCAAGACCACCTGGCCAACATGGTGAAACCCTGTCTCTACTAAAACTATAAAAATTAGCCAGGTCTGGTGGTACGCGCTTGTAATCCCAGCTACTTGAGAGGCTAAAGCAGGAGAATCACTTGAACCCGGAAAGTGAAGGTTGCCGTGAGCTGAGATTGCACTGCTGCACTCCAGCCTGGGCAACAGAGTGAGACTCCATCTCAAAAAAATAAAAAAAGAAAGAAACGTAAAGGAAGAAAAGGGGCATTAATTATAGCCCTTCAGAATCCAAGTTGATGCTAGATAAATTCTGGTCAACTTTATGTCTTTCAGATAAATTTCTAGGACTCTTTTTATGCCACAGTAAGTACATGGGAAATTTAATGTCTTTATACTCAGACTGGAGTTAACACAAATTTATGTCACCTAGTCTTTGTGTGTGTTTGTGTGTGTGTGTGTGTGTGTGTGTGTGTGTGTGTGTGTGTAATTTCACTGAAGGCCTTTTCTAATTGAACTGCCTATAGAAGATCATATATTTAATGAAATATGTATAGAATTAACTATATTTGGGTCATTAAAATATTTTTCTTAAGGAAACACACATATCAGGATTTTTTTTATTTTTCCAAGTGAGTATCTAATCATTTAAATATAAGAATTCAGTGCTGTAAAGCTTATAGTAGCTAAGGAAATATAGATTCTTAAGTTTGCATCGTGTCTGGAAGAAGGGCTCACATGTAAAATCACATTTTTTGAGTCCTAAAAGTTGTTGGACTGTATTTTTTTAGATCTTGATTTCATTAGCCCATTCAATTTTAGAAGAATTTGAAATGATTTGTTTGTGGGGAGAAAATCTTGTTATGTCTTTGCATTTTAATATATATATAAATACTCTAAAAACATACTGATGCGCTACTGACTGGTTGAATTTGTTTTTTCTTTTTTATAATTGGCCGTTAGGAAAAAAATACTCTGAGCATCTTAAAGAAGCATTTTTTTTTCCACTTAGGAGAAAATGGAGAAAGTAAATTATAGTTCATGAAAAGATTCTTGTAGCTAGGAGAACCCATTTTAAAAAAGAACATGTAGGAATTATAGACTGCCAAATAGTGCAGGTGGTAGTTTAGAGACTAAAGATAGATTTCTCCCTCATCCTGAAAGCTCTCCAAATACAGACAGGTATGTGTTTCTTATTCTTTTAAGTCAAGATTTCAAGTGCTTACAGATCTAAAGGAATAACACAGTAGAAAAACCACTCAGCATTCACAACCCAGTAGAAAAATGCTGTAAATGATAGTTCACCGAAAGACATACAGGACAGTCAATCTCATAAGAAAATACAAATGTAAAACTACATTAAGATGCCATTTTTATTTTATTGCAAAGATTTAAGTTAGATAACTATTAGTAAAGGTGTGAGGAAACATAAATATGTTCCTAATGGAAGAATAAATTAGCAAAAAGCTTACTTAAAACAATCTGGCTTATTTGTCAAAATTCAAATGTTTATCTTGGCTGGATACGTGGCTCACACCTGTAATCCCAGCAATTTGGGAGACTAAAGTAGGTGGATCACCTGAGGTGAGGAGTTCAAGACCAACCTGGCCACCATGGTGAAACCCCATCTCTACTAAAAATATAAAAATTAGCCAGGTATGGTGGCACGGGCCTGTAGTCCCAGCTACTTGGGAAGCTGAGGCAGGAGGGTCACTTGAACCTTGGAGGCAGAGGTTGCAGTGAGTCGAGATCATGCTACTGTACTCCATCCTGGGTGACAGAGCTAGACTCCGTCTCAAAACAAAACAAAACTTCTGATGATGCTGGGGGGAAAAATGCATATCTTGATTCTTGAAGTTCAGTTTAAGGGAAGATGTTCACATATTTTCTGCATGTGAAAGTTATTCATGCCACTACATTAGTGTAGTGTGGGAAGTAAAATTTTTCAAAATAAAAAAAGGAGTTATTCATGCTAAGAGTATTAGTTTTAACATTATGATAGTGAAATATTGCAAACAATATAAATGTCTTTAAGAGATTTGATAAATTATATTACAATTATGCGTAGAGTTAAGGAAGCTCTGTGTACTGGCATGAAAGAGGTTCAGGGATATTGTATTAGATCAGGGGTTGGCAAATGTTTTCTTAAGTGCCAGGCAGTAAATGTTTCAGGCTTTTCCGGCAATGTGGTCTCTGTTGAGACTGCTCAGTGCCATTGTTGTAGGAATGCAGCCATAAACAATTCTTAAATGAATGGGTATAGCTGTGTTTCAGTAAAACTTCAATTACAATGACAGGTGACTGGCCTGCAAGCCATAGTTGCTGTACCTGTATTAAGTGAATGATGCAATTGAACCTTGGTATGTAAACTATAGTAGAAGTAGGAATTAATTATTGAAAGCATAGAAAAGAGAGTTCAAGGAACTTTGCCTGGGATATGTAGGAAATATAGATGAAGTAATAATTTTAATGATAAGGTAATAATTTGAGTTTCTGTGGGTAAAAGCTCTAAAGATTTAAACGTGAGAAAGTCTTTTCTGGGATCAGTGAGAAGTTTGTCTGGCTGAAAGAGAGTTCTTTGTTGGGATTTGATGAAGAGTTAAATTAGGATTATATATTTGAAGGTGCTAGACACTCTTGATTTATAGTATATTTTCCATAACGAATAAAAAAAAAATTTTGGTTGGGTATGGTGGCTCATGCCTGTAATCCCAGGACTTTGGGAGGCCAAGGTGGGTGGGTTGCTTGAGCCCAGGAGTTCAAGACCAGCCTGGGCAACACGGCGAAACCCCATCTCTTAAAAAATATAAAAATTAGCTGGGTGTGGTGACACACACCTGTAGGCCCAGCCACTTGGGAGGCTGAGGCAGGAGGATCATCTGAGCCTGGGAGACAGAGGCTGCAGTGAACCGAGGTAGCACTGTTGCACTCCAGTCTGGATAATAGAGCAAGACTGTCTCAAATTTAAAGAAAAAAAAATTCAGTAGGTCTGTTAAGCCTTGACATTTTGCCATATTTGCTTTAGATATTTTTTAATTTTTATTTTTTTTATTGCTCCTGCAGGGCAGGGCTACCCCATAGGCAGTATGCTCAGGGCAGCTGTATTTTTTAAAAGAAGCAATTTTATTTTCATTTTAAAAATTTTGATGTAATAAAGGATTATTAGTGAGATATTTTTCATTCTTTTTTTTTTTTTGAGACAAGAATCTTGCTCTGTCACCCAGGCTGGAATACAATGGCACGCTCTCAGCTCATGCAACCTCCACCTCCTGGGTTTAAGCAATTCTCCTGCATCAGCTTCCCAACTAGCTGGGATTATACGTGTGCACCACCACCCCTGGCTAATTTTTGTATTTTTAAGTAGAGACTGAGTTCACCATGTTGGTCAGGCTGGTCTTGAACCCCTGACCTCATGATCCGCCCGCCTCAGCCTCTCGAAGTGCTGGGATTACAGGTGTGAGCCACCGCGCCCAGCTTCGTTACTTTTTATACTGTCTTTAAATTTGGTGTTTATTTTACACTTA
The DNA here is from genome assembly GCA_963573385.1 of Cacajao melanocephalus. Taxonomy (NCBI): domain Eukaryota; kingdom Metazoa; phylum Chordata; class Mammalia; order Primates; family Pitheciidae; genus Cacajao; species Cacajao melanocephalus. The sequence goes on from CAUYLG010066756.1 coordinate 13,533, forward strand.
CAACACGTCTCAATTTGCACTAGCCACATTTTAAGTATTCAGTAGCCGTATGTAGTTAGTGGCTTTTACTGTACTGGAGAATGAATAGCTGTGATTCAGAGAACCACTGCAGGTACTTAAAAGTTGTATTTACTTCTACCACTAGGGGTCAGCCAAGTGTCATAATGTTGACCCAGCAAGACAGCATTTTGTGTTGGAGTTTTAAAATTTACAACTATGCCCGGCGCGGTGGCTCATGCCTGCAATCTCAGCAATTTGGGAGGCCGAGGCGGGTGGATCACGAGGTCAAACACTTGAGACCAGCCTGGCCAACATAGTGAAACCATATCTCTACTAAAAATACCAAAAAAAAAAAAAAAAAAAAGCACGGCAGGGTGGCAAGTGCCTGTAATCCCACTGACTCGGGAGGCTGAGGCAGGAGAATCGCTTGGAACCTGGGAGGCAGAGGTTGCAGTGAGCCGAGATCACGCCCTAGCCTGAGCAACAGTTCGAGACTCCATCTCAAAAAAAAGAAAAAAACTGCAATGCAAAGATCGTTCTGTGTGCAACAAAGGAAACCTCTGTCAAGAACAATATTTACTGCTGGTGAAACAGCTGGAGCAGAACAGGTGATGGAAATGTGATCCATGGCCTCTTTAGACACATGGGCTCTATGTCTGTCCTTATAGATGTATCCTTTTCCATTCCTGTTTGTCTTGAATAAACTGTTGAAACTTTTCCTCCTGTTATTAGGGAGGTCATATTTGTAATAAATGTACTTCTCCATATTTGGACTTCTCCATATTTGGACCTTATTAACTAGGTAACCTTGTTGGCTTTCTTATTTTCACAAAGAATCTCAAGTAGGCACCATTTGATTACGGAGCCACATATCGTATGTCTCTATTCCTGCTTTAAAAGAATTTTCAGCCTGGTTTAAGGTTATCTCACCATTAAGGTCTGTATTAGATTTATAGTTCTTGTTCTCCACAGAAAAGGCCTCATAGAAATGCCCTAGACTTCATACAGATTCATAGCAGAAATTCCCACTTAAAAGTGCCTTAGTTTCATACACATCATAGTTAGAGGAACTTTTCATTATGCTGCTAATATCCCTTGTATAAAAACCCAATGAAGAAAATCTAGCCAAGAATAAAGATTTAGGGAAAAATTCTCTCCATCTTACCCATTCATTGCATAGTTCTTAATCTTTTTTTGTTCTAGAGGGTTTGCTTTGATGCATTTCCTGTATGTCCACTGAAATCCTCTTTGTCATAATACCAGTAATTTAGATCTGTATTAGTGTCTGCTAACTCTTAAGATAGGGCTTTGATGTAGTCTGCATTCTGTGACTTGATGGTAGCCTTTCAATAGCAGTTTTATACAAGGTACTGTTAAATATATTTTCTGCCATTAGGTTAAAGTAGAGAGCTTTATGGTTCTGTTTAATTAAGGAGAATTTGATAAAAGCAGTCATTAAGTTAACTTTCCATAAGTTACCAAAATAATTGTTGTTAACATTACTGGCACAGCTCTCCCTTCAGGTTAGTATAATTTCTAACTTCTACATGATAATATTTTACTGGGGTCATCAGCCATTTGGAAATTGATTGCTAGTTATTTTTATATAAATATTTAAATACTCTATGAATTTGCTTCCAAATCCTTTTGCTTTCTGTAGCATGACTTTGATCAGATAATTAAAAAAAAAATTAAAAGCTGAGAACAGCCACTTGCTGGAGTAGGGGTGGAAATGCATGTTATGATTGGGCAGATGGGAACTGAGAAAAGAAAGGTAATTCTGGAGAGAAGGGGTTTTGGTGGGTCTGGTAGGGAGTGAGAAATGAGAGTGAGTTAGGTCTGAGTAGAGTGCCGAAATGGCAGGTCCCTTATATAAGGAATAGCAGAGTCCTAGAGCTATGAGTTTTCAAAAGCCCCATAGTGTTCGTTCTTTTTTATTTTGAAGTGGGATATGCAAAAGTTATATGGGCTGCTAGTAAAGTGCCCTGTTACTGCTTGGAGCATGACAAATTTAAAAACCATGTAGTTAAAAGATAAAAGAATTAGTAGAAATAGACTTGGAAATTGGATTTGATTTGTGAACCAAATTTAGGAAATACAGTAGTGAAATTTCTTTTTACTTGACGTATTAGCTGATTATATACATTTCCCTTTGGCTTCTTATAAAACTACAATTTTAGTTTCCTCAGGATTATATTGATTTGCCAAAATTCCTGAGAAAAGGCCTTGCTTTGGTAAAGCTTTTAGTGGTTTGAAAGTGGAATAATGGCTCTTACAGTGAAGGAAATATATAATGGCAGTGTGATGCTAGAAGGTAGAGATCGGTTTGGTTGTGAACCTCTGGTTTGATGTAATATATTTGCCATCATGTATGTTTAATTAGAGGGCCATTTCCCATTTCCCCATGAAAATATCCCCTCCCCCAAATTCTTTTGTCAACTAAAATATTTAAGGATTTAGATATACCTGATACATTAAACTCTACATCTGTTTAATCTAACATAAATAATTGGGTTACATATAAAATTTAGAAATAAAGTTATGTCGTATTTGTTGTCCCATATGATGAACTATTTTTTTTTTCAAACTCTTCATATTTAATTGGGATCCTTTTGGAATAATTTGTCTTTCTAAGATAGTTGTTCAAGGTGACTATCTTAGTCATAAGATAGCTGTTAGGAATATGAATGACTTTATAAGTCTTCAGATTTTAGAGTACTTTTTTCTGAAAAATAATTTTTGAGGGCTAAAACCCTCATCTGATATCTGAACATACATAATAATTCCTTATACCTCTTATTTTTGATATTTAGAAGTATTTCTTGATTGTAAGAAGTCAGAGTCTTAGCTTATTCTTATTGCATAAATGAGTAAGTTTTTAGTTGTTAATGTGGATTTTGTCTTTTTCTTTTTTTTCTTTGAGGGGTTGGACATAATTGCCTTATTTCATTTCAGGGATCCTTCTAAAGTAAATATTCTGGTACCTGGTGCTGGACTAGGAAGACTGGCCTGGGAAATAGCTATGCTAGGTTATGCTTGTCAAGGAAATGAATGGAGTTTTTTTATGCTCTTTTCTTCCAACTTTGTACTCAACAGGTATTTAATTTATTTTTTGCTGGAAATAGTAATTTCTCAGAATCAGATTGACTTACCTATTTTCTTGAACAATTTTGAATTTGAAGATAAATACATAGTGTTGATTATGATATATGTCACAAATGTTTCTTATGTTAAAATTAAAGTACTTATACGGATTATCACTTGAACCAATTGCCTAGTTATCAGAATGTTGAAACAGGATGGGTAAGTGACTTTCCAGAAAGTGATTGGACATTCCATGAAATGATTTCTGTACAAAATCTTCAGGACTAAGTATGAACCAGAAGGGAGTATTTAATTGGCCAAGTATGCTCTCATGACGGAGTTGGAAAGATCTCTCAGAACTTCTGTGGCCTCTTTTAGAAGGCAGTGGAAGACAGTTATTTTTAAAGCCAGAAGATGTACACTGAGTAGCTGCCTTATTTAAATAATACACTGTCTCGGACGGCAGTGTGAGTTTTAGGGGGTTTGTGAAAAAGAGAAAAAGAAGAGAGTTATAAAAAAAAATAGATAGCAAACTGTTTTAGTTGAAACCAGTACCATTTAAAAAAAACTAGCTGGATTGTTTTACTTGGTTTTGAAGTTTAGAAATAAATTTTTAAAACTCTGAACAGCACATTTATATCTCTGAATTTACTTTTTTTTTTCTGTCTTTAATCCATGATTGGTTGCTCATCTACATGTATATGTACATTTTTAGATAATTAGGGAAGCTGTTGTAGTGACTTTTTAAGTAATAATGAATTATATATGCAAATCTTCAATTAAACGGAATATTTTAGTTTTAAAGTGGATTTTCTTGGTAAAATATTTAGTTAACACCTGATTTTATGCTCATATTTTGCAGATGTTCTGAAATTAATAAATATAAACTTTATCCTTGGATCCATCAGTTTAGCAATAACCGGAGATCAGCTGATCAGATTCGACCCATCTTTTTCCCTGATGTTGACCCCCACAGTCTTCCTCCTGGTTCTAACTTTTCTATGACAGCAGGAGATTTTCAGGAGATTTATTCAGAATGCAGTAAGTCCAAATCTAGCATTTAGAAAGTCTTGTCCTTTATTTTAAATTTATGAGCTAGTTTTATCCTAAGCCAAGATTTAGATAACTCATTTTGATGGTAGAACATAAGGCATATGTCAGTGTCAGTTTAGAGGTTTTCAAAGTCATACACAAGGCATCAATAGGAAATAAAAAGAAGTGTAAGATATCTACAGTCAAGAAATTTAGAATCTATTGGGCCCATTAATACTAAAAGATACAATGTAAACAAAGTTTAAATGAGTAATGAATACTAAAAAAAGAAAGGTTATTAGTGTGAGAAGGAGGCTGTTCTTAGTGAGGCTATGACTTGAAGGTTGAGAGAATAGCATTTGAGGCAGACAGAAGTACAAAGATACGAATAAGATGATTGGGGATGGCAGCACAGCTGTACTGGCAAGGAAAGAAAAGCTTTAATGAAACATTTAATGGGAGATACTGCTAGAAAAGTAAATTTGTTCCAGATCATGGAGGACTTTTTATAGTCAGGCTGTGCATTGACTTCAGCCTGGCAAACTGTTGAAGAAATCTGAGCTAGAGTTGAGAGAAAGGGAGATGGTAATGGGGAAAGAGGAGAGGGAGATTGGCAGTAAAAGGAAAAAAAATAGAATACTGAGGGTTCAGCAAAATCATTCAGTCGGTAGGTACTTGTTGAGTACCAACTAAGTACCAGGTATGTTCTAGGTGTCAAAAGAGAACAGTGAACAAAACAAAGTCCCTGTCCATGGAGAACTTCTATTCTAGTAGAGAAAGTGAGGCAATAACAAATATAATATTGTGAGAAAGAAAAATTAAGGCAAGGAAGAGGGGTTACAGAGTGACTAGGGAGGGGCTGCTGCTTTTTATAGAGTTGTCAGGAAAAAGCCTTTCTAAGAGCAGAAACTAAAAAATGTCTAGCAGAGAACCTTGAAAGAGTACAGAGGCAAACCATTGAGCTCTTTGAAGGGAAAATGTTGCAGATGGGGATGGCAAGGAAAGAGGGTTAGGGAGTAGAGAGCGTGATTGCACTGCTCAAGGAGGAGCTGGGCTGTAGTAAGCAATGGGTACAGTGGTGAGAAGTCAGCCTCGAGAGGGTTTGATGAGGCAAACTTGTAGGCAGGCCATAGTAAGGACTTGGAATTGTACTCAGAGAAACAGGATGCCATTGGAGGGCTTGAAGCAGGAGTAGCAACAACATAAATTGTTTTTATTTATGTATTTATTTATTTAACCACATAGAAAGCTTTTATTTTTCTCTGAACTATGAGATTGGGACAACCTGTATTCTGAAGAAAGAAAGGGAAAGTTGGAAGATGTAAGGTGTAGGAGATAAGGAATTAAATAATGGAAAACATCACTTAGGCAAGTAAAAGTCCCCTTTTTCTGGAGCAGGGCTTGAGAGAACAGATGATAAAGGTAATCCTCCATGGGATCAAGTGCCTTTATTGCACCAGGATTTGTACAGACACCATACCTCCAAGAGACAAATGGTGTTCTCTACTGGATTTTCACCCACTGCTTCTATCTGCCCTTGGCTCCCCTTTTTCCCTGGTAGTTATTTGAAGTTGTAGTAGATCTTGAGGTATTTGGATGTCATTCATTTCTCAGTTGGCAACTGGTGCCTGCAGTCTTTCTGAAACCTGCCAGACTTGGTGGTTAACACTAGTGTAAATTGGAATGACTATTACTTTGTTTTAAGTGATTTTAAATGAAGCCTACAAGTTGAATAGAGGATAACCAAAACTCTTACAAATATAATTTGGTAATAATATGTTGCAATGAGATTATAATATCAGTGTTATTGGGGATGATTTCCACATTAATTACTTAATCAGATTATTGATATCAGTATTTCCCATAAGTGATTGTTAGGTTACCATGATTATAGTGTTGATCAGAAGTTTAGCTTCTGTGTTTCTGTCAAATATTAATACTCTGTAAAAGGTAACTGGCAACTTTAAAGGATTAATTAAAAGAAAAAAGCAGAGTAACAGATGCAGTAATTTAATTTTTCTTGATTAGATACCTGGGACTGTATTGCTACCTGTTTCTTCATAGACACAGCTCACAATGTAATTGATTATATTGATACAATATGGAAAATACTCAAGCCAGGTGGAATTTGGATAAATCTAGGTAAGTTTTTTAGTATTTACTAAAATTTTATATGTTAATCCGAGTACTTACAGCTATTTTACAGTTAACTTTACAGTCTCAAATGTTCATGAATATTAGAATTATGTTGTAAATGTTTTAAAACCTCTCAGTTTCCTTTAGACTGCATCCTGGTGGTGATGCCTCCAAAGGCAGTGGAAGCTCAAAAGTTGTGTATTCATACTTAGGTCAGTCTCACAGTCATTGTAATTTCAGTGTATACTAATTGTTGATCTGATGGTAGGTAGTCAGTTCCTCATTATCTCCATCCCACATGCTGAGACAGCGGTCCCTTCTGTTAGGAAGAGAGTGGTCTCTTTTTTTGTTCTGTAATGAAGCATAAGGGAAGGATTTTACCTTTCCCATGGAATCTTCCTCCTCAGTACATCCATATACTGGGAAAAGTGAAGGTATAACTTTTGTGATTACCTTGAATTTAAGAAAGGATAGAAACATAATTTTTTTGTGCAAAAATCTTTTTTACTGCATTCTGCCTAGTACTCGATGCTAGAAATTTCTTTATTATCCTGGGTTAATTTGTAAGTTAGCATTAAATCCTATGTTTATGTGATTAAATTTTTTGACCCCCATTACTGAGTTATGGTAAAGTTTTATGTATTTCCAGAGTATGTGACTTAACTTTCATAGTAACAGCTTTGTTTTGAACATTTGTTTTATTGGTTTATGAATATTATTATTGAGTTATGTAATACAATAGTTGTGACGACCTGAAGCAAATAAAGGTGGCTCCTGATAAGTATACTGTTTGATAAGAGTAGATATACTAAAGTGTGACTTATGATCTGTCATGGGCATCAGAAGTAATGGAGAACATTGGTTAACAGGAAGTCAATTAGGAGAGCTAATTCCACTATGGAGTTTCAAAACAATTTTGAAAATTGTAATATGGAGAAACACAGTCCTTAAAAATAGTTATTTGGAAGGTTAATACTTTATAAAGTATTAACTTATACATCTTTTGCATGTATAAGTTAAAGAATGTAAAAAAAAATCTCAGAATCAATTTTCTTTTAAATATTGCTGTGTTCCGAGCATCTAATCAGTGTTTTTCATTTTTTATGCCATGTACTCATTTTTGACTCCATATTCCTCCTACCTGATCGCATGGCTTTTCCTACTCTTTCGATTCCCAAGCTATCTCTGGTCAAACATCTCTCTTGTGCTCCAGGCCTGTATGTCCAACTTGGATGTACCACAGATACTTCAAAATCTTTGTGTCTCAAGACCAGCCTGGGCAACATGCTAAGACTCCATCTCAAAAGAAAAAACAGAACAAAACAGAAAACAATTCCATGCCACCCAGTATCTTTTCTATTCATCATCTACTCAGATTCCCCCAAACAAAAATACTGGGAATCTTTCATTACCGCTTTTATTAGTTCACTCAGGCTACCATAACAGTACCACAGATTGGGTGGCTTAAATAACATAATTTTATTTTCTCACAGTTCTGAAGACTGGAATTCCAAGTGCCCGCGAGGTGGTGTCTAGTGAGGGCTCTTTTGAGTTGCAGGGTGCTACCCTCTTGCTGTCTATTCACATAGCTTTTCTTTGGTTTTGCATAAGGGGAGAAAGAGTGAATGAGTGCATGAGTGAGCTCCTTATAAGGACACTAATCCTATTGGATGAAGACCCCACCCTTAAAACCTCATTTACCTTAATTACTTCCTTAAAAGTCTCCTACCTTCAGATACAGCCTCACTGAGGATTAGGGCTTTAACATGAATTTGGAGGCAGGGGAATACGAACAGTCAACAGGACCCTCTTTTTCCTCAGTGTTTGCCTCTAGTCAGTCTAAAAGTTGTATCTCCTAAAGCTACTTAATCGCTCTTGAATATCGCTTCCAGGGTTTCTTGACTGTGGTATTGACGTTTGAGCTGGATCACTGTTCAGTGGGAGTGGTGAGGGAAGTGGGGGTCACCACTTTGCAGGTCATTTTCTGCTTTCTCTTGCTTTTGTTGGTTCTTGTTCATGATTCCTTGTTTCTCTGTGCTGTTGACCATAAGTGTTTATTGGGGATTGTTCTTGAGAAATCGCACTTCGGATTTCTTAAGGCCTGGGTTGAAGTGTTTTTCCCCAAAAGAATATTTGCTTCTGCCAGGAGATTAGAGCATTGTCAGACCAGAACTGTTTTAAACTAAATTAGGACTTGAGGTGTATTGGACCACCCATGACATGTTAAATTAGGTTGTAAATCTACCCTAGGATTAAACCATGATGTACAACTACCCTTGTCCCTTTAGTAAGCACTAGATCAACTTCTCATGCAGTCTCATGAGGTTAAAGGATAGAAGTAAGTTTATTATTTCCTACTCTCACCTTAAAGATAGCCTAATAGAAAAATAAAAAATAAAAGAAAGGAAGAAATCAAAGGAGGGCTCAATAATTAATAGGGGAAAAAAAAAGATAAAGATAGCCCTTATTATTCCTGCTTTAATGTTGAGTGATCTCTCAGTCCTGAAGCAGACCCAGGACTTGTCTTATGTCCCCTTGGTCCAGAGAGTTTATCAAATTGCAGATCAGTTTCTTCTTGGTAGTGAAATATTCTTAGGGTAAAAATGGCATCTAGGTGTACCTCTAGGTTCCTGTTAATTTCTTACTAACTTACAAGGTTTTTGTTTGTTTGTTTGTTTGTTTGTTTTGAGACAGAGTCTCGCTCTGTCACCCAGGCTGGAGTGCAGTGACACAATCTCCACTTATTGCAACCTCCGCCTCTGGGGTTCAAGCGATTCTCCTGCCTCAGCCTCCCAAGTAGCTGGGATTATAGGCACACACCACCACACTCAGCTAATTTTTGGATTTTTAGTAGAGATGGGGTTTTACCATGTTGGTCAGGCTGGTGTACAACTGCTGACGTTGTGATCCGCTCACCTCGGCCCCCTGAAGTGCTGCAATTACAGGCATGAGGCACCACACCCGGCCAAGATTTTTAGAATTAAGTTTAATCCACCAGCTTTAATTGTTTGCAATAGGAGTGTAGGCCTGAATGACCTAACCTGCCTTTACAAGAAGCAAAATTTCCTTTATATGTATATTTTTTCTTTAATGGTTATATAAGTTCATTTCCACACTGCTATAAAGATGCTGCCTGAGACTTGGTAATTTATAAACAAAAGAGATTTAATTGACTCACAGTTCTACATTGCTGGGGATCTCAGGAAACTTACAATCATCGCAGAAGGGGAAGCAGGCACCTTCTTCACAAAGTAGCAGGGGAGAGAGAAGGTGAGGGAGGAACTGCCACTTTTAAAGCATCAGATCTTGTGAGAACTCAGTCTCATGAGAACAGCATGGGGGAAACTGTCCTGCATGATCCAGTTACCTCCCACCAGGTCCCTCCCTCCATGTGGGGATTATAATTCGAGGTGAGATTTGGGTGGGGGCACAAAGCCAAACCATATCAACCTATATGTTTATATGTAAACTATATGTTTAGATTTTAAAAAATTATTTAAAGGGGGGAAAAAAGAGAAAACTACCCAGAAATGAAATAGGCTGTACAACCATAAGTTGCAAGTTATTTAAAAAAATTAAAACTGGATGACATAGCTCAAGCCCGTAATCCCAGTAACTTCTGAGGTCAAACCAGGCAGATCGCTTGAGGCTAGGATTTCTAGATCAGCCTGGGCAACAAGGGAAGACCCTTGTCTCTAAAAAAAAGTTTAAAAATTAGCCAGGTGTAGTGGCATGTGCCGTAGTCCCAGCTACTTGGGAGCTGAGGTGGGAGGATCACTTGAGCCCAGGAATTCAAGGCTGCAATGAACTACGCTTATGGCATTGCACTCCAGCCTGAGTGACAGAGCAAGACTCCAACAGTCAGTAAAAAAATGAAAAAAAGAATAAATGTAAACAATCTATATACAGAAAAAATGTTCATTCTCACTGTTAGTCAAATAAATAGAAACGTGCTACCATTTTTCACCTATCACATTCACTAAGTTGTAAAATTTGCTTATTTAAAAGCTTAGGCAATTATGGTGAGATAGGCTGTGGGAATATTAATGATATGACTTTCTTCTGGAAAAACAGTAACATACTACAAAATAATGTGTGGAAAACCCTTAAATATTAATACGTTTAGTCAGGGGTTGGCAAACTACAGCCCATTGGCCAATTTGGCCTGCAGCCTATTTTTGTATGGCCCTACCACTATAAGTATTTCTTACATTCTTAAAGAGTAACAGAGAAAAACACAAATAAGAATATATGCTGGACACAGTATGTGACACACAAAGCCTCAAATATTTGCCATCTGGCCTGTTACATAATTAATTCACTATTAACGATATTTATTAGATTAATTATACTTCTAGAAGTCTGTTAGAGGAAAGTAATCAGGTATGGGCAGACTAAAGACTGATGAAATGAACAGACACATACTCAGGAAGAACTTAGACTGAACTTAACATTTCTAACAGTAGTCATAAGACATTCATACAGTAAAACTATTTTCTAGAAATAATGAAATAAGGAAATGTTCCTAATGAAGTGTAAGATGTAAAACTATATATGGAATATACTATACATTGAGGAAAGACCACAAGGAGATATTCAAGTGCATACTCTGAATGTTAGGCTTAGAGGTGATTTTTGATTTTTTAATGCTTTTTCATGTTGTCTCAGCTTTCTATTTTTGATCTTATGATCAAGGAAAAAACATATCTTTGCTCCTTCTGTTATGGCCGCTAAAGGAATATGAAGAAATCTAGGTGTAGTGTTGCATGCCTGTAGTCCCAGCTATTTGGGAGACAGGCAAGAGGATTGCTTGAGCCCAGGAATTCTAAATCATCATGGGTCATATAATGAGACACTGTCTCTAAAAAAAAATAAATAAATAAAAATTAAAGAATATGAAGAAACACAAGAGTTGAGAAAATAAAGAACCCTTTGAGGAATGTGTCTCTCTTTTATTCATCTTCATATATATCCAGTGCCAGACATTAACTAGGTGCTTGGTAAACATTTGTTTAAAAAATGGGCAACTAAGTCATAAATATGAAAAACTGCACAGCCGCAAAGAGATGCAAATTCAAATTACATATATATATAATTTTCCCTTTTAGAAATTAGCAAATAATTTGTTTAATAAAAATTCTTGTTTTTTTTTTAAGTTGGATTTTTTTGGAGGTATATGTGACATATAAAATTCACCCTTTTTACAAATGTACAGTTTGATGCATTTTGAAAACTGGATAATCATATAACCATGGACACTATCAAGACAGTAAATCCTTCCATTTCCATCACCCCAAAATGTCTCCTTGTACTCCTTTCTCTCCTTTTACTCCTAATACCATGCAGTCACTACTTTGGATTCTGTTAACTATAGTTTTCCCTTTTCTATAATGTCATATAAATAGAATCATACAGTACGCTGCTTTTTGTCTCTGGCTTTCTTAGCATTACACTTTTGAGATCATCATTTTGTTGCATGTACCATTGTGGTGGTCTTTTTTATTGTTGAGTAGTTTTCCATTTGATATATTACATTTTGTTTATCCATTCACTGGTTGGTAGATGTGTGGGTTATTCCCAAATTATTGTGATTAAAGTTGTATTAAACATGAGTATAAATGAATAAAGTTGCATTAAACATGAGTATAAATCTTTGTGTGGCTGCAAATCTTCATTTCTTTTGCATAAATACATAACAGTAGAATTGCTAGGTTATTTATGGTGAGCATATCTATAACTTTACAAGAAACTGGCTAGGTGTTTTCCAAAGTGACTGTACATCACATTCCCACCACTTAATATAAGCTGTTGAAACAAGTACTTATTACAGTTGTCAGCGAAAACTTATAACTCTTTGGGAAAGCATTTTTGGCAGTCTGAATCATATCAGTAAAAATGTTTATTCTCTGGCCTTCAAGAACCATCTTTGTAAGGGATAATCTAAAATAGGCACAAGGATATTTGTCAAAGTACCATTGTATTAGAAGACTAAAAATATACACTACAGCTGTTGTCTTTGGTAAAATTTATAAATTCAGCACTAAGCAGGGCATTGTAGTGGGTTTAAAAGAAACTTGAGATGTGTTCCTTGACTGATATAACTTGTAATCTAGTGAGAAAACAGTGCTAATTAGCTGAAAAATTTTCAGTGAGTAATGCAACACTGCATTAAATGCGTGTTAAAATATGCCACATTAAGAAGAATGAGCAGTAGGGGTGAAAACTTGGATGGATTTCAGCAAGGTTTTGAAGCATGGCTAAAGCTTGAGTTGGAGGGGTGGAGCTTTCTGGTGGAACACACCATGGCTAGAGGTAAAAATGGTCCAAGTATGTAAAAATCACTGGAATATATGTATGTAGAGATAATAAAACTATGTTATTGGAAGCTTTTAATGGAGCAGGAACAGCATAATCTTTAAAAGCTGGAAAGACTCTGCTATGAGGCTCTGCATTCTTATAAAAGCTTTGGGTAGTCTAGGAAATAGAGTGCTCAGAGAAATGGTAGAAAATCATCATTTTTACTAATAAAACAAATTTAAGCTTGATAGAGTAGTTTGATAAGGAACCATTGTTATCTTTTGTAAGTAGCAGTAACACACATTATATTCATGGTCATTTTTTCTAGTCATTTGTGTAGGAAAGAGAAAGGAGAGAGGAAGAAAAACTTTTTTACCCTTAGTATGATCCACCAAATGGTAGGCCTCTTGGAAGCAGAAACTTTGTCCTGTTATTAAATACTTTTATCTTCCATGATTAGCACATTGTATGAGGAGTAGGAGTAGAGAGCTGGTTGCAGGATTTATAATTGCCCAATGAAAGGTAAAGAGAAGATTGTCTAGATTAGTTTGAGGTATAACTGTATTAAGTGATAATGGTTCCTGGATGAGGTTGGTGGATTGGGCAAAATTGATAGATTGAAAGATTTGAAAGTCATGCTTTAAATCATATGTTTGTTTCTTGAATGTATGGAATGAGAAAATAGTAAAGAAAGGATGTCATAAAAATAGTGTAATACCTGTCATTTACTTAGTACCTTGTTTATGACAGTTGTAATACATATTATCTCACATTAAAGTCATATTACAGGGTACACATGGTGGCTCACGTCTGTAATTGCAACACTTCAGGAGGCCAAGGCAGGCCGATCACTTGAGCTCAGGATTTTGAGACCCGTCTGGCCAATATGGTGAAAACCTGTCTCTACTAAAAATACAAAAATTAGCCTGGCATGATGGCAGGTGCCTGTAATGCCAGCTACTCGGGAGGCTGAGGCAGGAGAATCGCTTGAACCTGGGAGGTGGAGGTTGCAGTGAGCCAAGATCATGCCACTGCACCCCAGCCTGGGCAACAGAGTGAGATTCCATTTCCAAAAAAAAAAAAAGTCATTATAGATGAAGCAGAGTTGGTGAATTGCTGGTAGACACACAATGATTTTAGCTATTAGAGCTGTGATATAAACAGTGCATTTTTAAAAAGCCAGCTCTAGTGTTACTTCTTTTAGGAAATCTTCCCTATAACTTCTGTCCACCTTTTAATACCTGAGGCTCCTTCTCTGTTCTCATTTGATAAGCAGTTTGTAACTGCAGTTTTGCATTTACTTATGGAATTATAATTGCAGATTATAATTACAATCTGAGGACTTAGCATCAGTCTGTGATTCATCTACTCCTTCAGTAACTTAAAAGTTGAAGGTGAAAGCCCATGGTATGAATCACAGTGCAAGGCAGGTATACCAGAGGGAGTCACTTCCCATGAGTGTAGGCCCAGCTCTTGGGTGTCAGATACTAGGCCAAATTTTCAGAGGTCTGGGCATTTTCAGCAAATGTAAAGTTTCTTCTTTTTATGTTTATCTCATCCAGTACCTAACTTACTCAACTTGGAATTCAGTGTAACACAGCTATGAGTATATGTGTATTCAAGTAATTCATAGTATCTTTAAACCATAGGTCCTCTGCTGTACCACTTTGAAAATTTGGCAAATGAACTTTCCATAGAATTGAGCTATGAGGATATAAAAAATGTTGTTCTGCAGTATGGATTCAAGGTAGAGGTAAGAATGAAATAAAATATTGCCAAAGTTTAACTTCCACAGTACCTCAACAGAAATGTTGATATGGCTGTTACTGAATTTTTGAATTCTCTGTTTTCTTATCTATAAAGGGAAGATAATACAGGTTGAGTATCCCTTGTTCGGAATGCTTGGGACCAGAAATGTTTCGGATTTTGGATTTTTTCCAATTTTGCAGTATATACATATACATAATGACATATCTGGGGTGGGGACTGAAGTCTAAATGTGAAATTCATTTATGTTTTATATACATGCCTTATAAGCATACCCCAAAGGTAAATGTGTACAATATTTTAAAATTTTGTGTACCTGCCACGTGAAGTCAGCTGTGGAATTTGTCACTTGTGGCATTATGTAGGCACTCAACACATTTTGGATTTTGGAGTGTTTCAGATTTTCAGAGTAGGGATGCTTGACCTGTGTTACTTAGCTTTCAGAATTATAAGGATTTGGGATAATGTGTGCTTAAAGGGAAAACTATACTTTCTGGTGAAATAGCCTTTCAATAAATGGTAGCTGATCATTATAATACTGGCCTTGCAGACTCTCACCGATAGATACAAAGTAGAGTAGGCTCTGGGGAAAACAAAAGGGGGTAGGAGGGCAGGTATAAGAGGGATATTCACAATATGTCCTTGTGTACTGCTTGATATTTTTTTAATTAGTTGCATTACCATAAAGTTTTATGATATTTTGGCTATTGTGTTTCAGTTCATTTATTTAGAAACATTCCATTTTAAAAACAATAGATTTGTTTTTAAGAATGAAGAAAAGTTATATATTTTAGTAGTTTAGAGCTCAAGACTGCCTGATTTTGAATCTCAGTTCCACCACTTACTAGTGTGACCATTCTTTGGAAAGTGAAACTACTAATATGAATAGTTCCTCTCTTATGGGAGTAGTTGTATGTAATGAATGAATATGCTTAAAATAGTGCCTGCTACTGATACATGTGTGCTCAGAACTTGTTAGTGGTGTGCTCATCATGACTGTCATAGTCAGTGTTATGATTATTGTTTGCATTGCAGGTGGAAAAAGAATCTGTGTTGTCAACATATACTGTGAATGATCTCTCTATGATGAAATACTACTATGAATGTGTCTTGTTTGTGGTCCGTAAGCCACAATAATGGTCTCAAGTGATACCACCTGGAAAAAAGTTTAGTAAGAACAAATGCTGAAATAAACGACTCAAAATCAACTATCAGTGATGACAGGACACAACCTCAAATCAGTGGTGCCTTCTTATTCCTAATGAAATTTAGAAATAGTGTCTATTTTCTTAATATGTCTATTGCTTTTTCAGAAATATACTATGCCATGCAGATTTGTACTACACAAGTAAAAATGGAGGAAATGTCTTGAAGTATACTTTTTCCTTGAAGCCCAGAATTGTGTTTCAGTATGAAAAAAACCTAATCTCCATTGTCTTCATGATGCTGTCCATTGCAAGTCTGCCATATTAATGACTAATAGTATTGAAGTCCTAATAATCTTCCCTTTTTCTGTTGTTTTGTATGCGTTGCACATGTTACTTTTAGAAGAGTCTAAGGATCCTCAGTCACAGTCAACATCTGGAGTTGGGACTTTGTTCACTTTCAATCTAAGAAAACTATGCGTAAAATGTGTCTTTTTCTTTTCTTTTCTTCAGAGACAGGATCCTGCTCTGTCTCCCAGGCTGGAGTGCAGTGGCATGATCATAGCTCACTGTAACCTCAAACTCCTGGGCTCAAGTGATCTTCCTGCCTCAGCCTCCCGAGTAGCTAGGACTATAGGCGTGTACCACCACGCCTGGCCTGTGTCTATTCTTTTATCATTCAGATTAATTTGATTTTGTATTTTCTAGCTCAGATGAACTTAAAGAAGCATCAAACATTTCATTTTTATGAAATGTTAAAATTTAATAGCATCACAGCCAGTAAAATACATTCAAGTAACTGAGAAATTATCAAGTCTTTTGGCCACAATAAACTGAACATTTTATGAAAGCATACTCATCATGGATCACTTTGAAATATATAGATCTCAACATTCAAAGTGAGAAATAAAAAGCCTTTATTAAAAGTAGTGCTAGGAAACAGAGAAGAATAAAATTTACCCATTTGAAATATATGATTTTCAGACTCTGAATAGAGTTTGACAGTGTGATGTTTACAATAATGTCTTTTCCTTAGATTACCTGGATTACGAAAGCAAGCACTTTTTCATTAAAACAATTATATACTAGGAAAAACTGTCATAATAGTATTAATGTGGGGAATTTTGATTATGAAATTCAGGGATAAATTACTGCCCATGATCTGTGTCTTCAATATTGTAAGCAGCAACCATCATGTAATTTCAGATTAACACCAATGCTGTTCCCTGATAGATGGAGCTTAAACAGTATATGCTGCTTTAAATTTCTACCTCTAACAGATCTTTATTGGAGGGAGTTTTCCTTTGTATTTTTTAATGTATGTTATTCTGTTTCCAGTAGCTTGGAAAGTAGAGATGACTAATATTTTAGCCTTTTCTTGGAGAAAAGCAAAAACTCTTGTTGAATATTTTCACAGATGATTGTGATTGCTTTAAATGACCTCTGTGGCAATTTAAATTAGATGGATTTAATCTCAGTAATGTGCTGGTCGCATAAATGTCATGTTTTAATAGGAAAACTTACTTGTAAATCTTTAGACCTTTGTTGTCACTTAGGTTGGGGAGTCACTACTCTATTTGGCATCTTACTAGTTGGTGGGACCTTTTCTTTGTACAGTGATGGGACTTTTGTGACTTTTTCTCTCACTATGCAATAGAGGGTTTCATGCAGATAATCATGTCAAAATTGGGAAGTCTGTAACCTGTTTTTTTTAAAAAAAGATTTCTCTTTTTTGTGTCCCTCAATACTTAGCAGATTGTTCATTTGGTGAAATTCTTATTACTTACATGAATGAGTTTCAATTTAGTGGCAAGGAAGAAAAAAGCCTAAAATTATTGTTTTTAAAGAAAGAAACTTACAAGGTACATAAGTATTTTTTAAAAAATAAATTGACCAGGAAGGAATGCATGCTGTTTTTGAATGGTTTAGACATGCCTTTTATTCACAGACTAGTATTCACTTTTTTACAACTTGTATTGAAACAAATGATCTTTGTTTTTGTCACAGGCAAAAACAGGTTGACACTGGTGGGTTGGCTTTATTAATTAATTTTTTTTCTATTAGGTTTTCTTTAATAATGTTACATTTCTTAATTACAGCATATGTTTTAGTTAATTCTGAAATCAGTTACTTCATTTGCTAATTTATCCCTCATCAATATTCATGATGAATATTGTTTTTTTAAGTGTTCTACACAAATTTGTGTCACTTTTTTTCCTTACAGCTTTTGCAGTTAATATATTCTAAACTTGAAAATGTGGTAACGATCAATAATAGAAGTATCACTGGAGGACTTATTTAATTTTGTATTTCTTAATTTTAGTCCTAGCTACTAAAGTATATAAGCCTTAAAGTTTAAAATGCTTTTCTTAAATTAGCTGTATACACAAACATTTTCATTTACTTCATGAAATGGGAGGAGTTAGTTCATTGTGCTTGCTTTTTTCCCCTTTAATTTCCATATTCTGAAGCAGTGCAGATATAGGGTATGCTAATCAAATGAGCAAGGTGGATTATGTACAATATAAGGAAAAGCTGTATAATTCACAGTATAAAATTATGAAGTTTGGTACATAATTGTAAATGTACTGTATTTATACGTAACTCTCATTCTAAAAGTTGCCACAAAAGCTGAATTGGAAGCTTCATGTCTGCATGAAATTTCCTATATTTTTAATGTGTATGATGAAATTAATTTTTCTTGAATATTAAAGTCTGCCAATTGCTACAAAACAATAGTTGCTTTGTTGTTTTCCTCTAAGTTAGTGTAACTATAGATTACTACTAATTTTAATGAGTTGAGCATATATACTTTTGAATTCTTGGATTAGTCTATTTTTATATGCTTCTAGAAAGTCAGTAATGTGAGTACTTGGCCTTATAATATGCCAGGTCTTATACTAATTATTTTCACTTTGTTTCATTCAAGTTCACTGTATTAAAGTTAGAATCCACTGAGGAAAAAGAATAATCTTGTTTTTTAGTTTTTTTAAATAATAGAAACAAAACTATAAAAGGAACTAGTAGAAGACAGTTCTAGGACCAGCCATTAGTGGGATGAGCACTTAGATCTTCTGGGTTCATTTTCCCAAATCATTGTTTTTGATCTCAGACAAGCTACTCTTAGCTTGTTTCCTCACCTGTAAGATAGGATTAATATCATCTATTTCAAATGGTTTTTAAAATTAGGTCATATGGGCTTATATAATATTTTTGTGTGTATGAAAGCACATGATAGACAATTACTATAAATGTAATTTCTGTCTGTGTTGACTGCTGTATAGTGAGAGAAAAAGTGAGGATTGTTAACAGGACATTAGTTTTAATAATCTTATGCTGACCCTTTGAAAAAGGTTTCTATGGAATCCTGGGGAAAACAGTAAAAAATGGTAGGTACAGATACAGAGTCCATAAGTTTGGTGAGAATTACAATGAAATATAATAGTAGGTAATGGGAGAGAACATAAGTAAAATTTAATGGCATGTTACCCCCACTTTCATTAACCTGCTATCACATCCCTTTTATATATGTTTGATTCGTTCTCTTTGGTATCTATTTTGATTTGGGATCCTTCAGTCAATGTGTATGTGCATTTTCAGTGTTGCCTTTTAGAAGGACTGCACCAATTTACATGCCAGGAACAGTTTTTAAAAGTAACTTACATCCATTCCCTGGCCAATACTGGATATTGCTGAGCTTTTCATTTTTGTCAGTACAGGCATACCTCATTTTATTCTACTTTGCTTTATTTTGCAAATACCTTGCTTTATATTGCAGATTCTGTATTTTTTTTTTTAACAAATTTGAAGGTTTGTGGCAACCCTGCATTGAACAAGTCTATATTGGCATCATTTTCCAGCAGCATGTGCTCACGTCATGTTTCTCTTGTCAGGATTTTTTAGCAAATATTTTTAAATTAAGTATGTACATTGTTCTTTTAGACAAAATGCTATTGCACA